>LKEA01000032.1:78543-136852 GCA_003795315.1 Cytospora schulzeri | reverse complement strand
AAACTACACCCGCCGGCAGACTGAAGGTGGATCAGAACCTCTCAACCCCTATGGCGTTTAGCTCGTCTCTACTGGATATTATCGCGTGTACTTCGGCCGAAACGTCAAGAACATATAAGACATGTCAGGGCGCGAAACTGCTGATTGGACAAGTAATCCTTGGACGGTGTGGTACAGCACATCAGCTTCTCGCCAACGCCACCGACAAAGCAATTGGTTGCTGAGAGATTAGTATGGAAGCCACGGACATTTGTGCACCCGGGCACTCACATGCGGTTGAATGGCGGGGGCAGTCGGGCCGGGGAGCATGCTATCTACGCCGATAGGACAAGATTTTCTCTTCACTGGGGTTGTTCTTTGATTTTCTGTCAACTTTATTACGGTGGAAAGTTCTGGCATGGTCAAAATGACATCCAACGCACCGCAGCTGTCATTATGGGAGACGGTGTCACTCGCATGGCGGGTTCCGCTTGTCCGTCAGTATCACCACGTGCACCCTGAACCCACAGGAAAATAGCAATATTGACAACTCAGCAGATATCAGGGCGTTTGAGGGTCTCTTTATGACAATACTTTCGACTAACCCTTGGCCTGCTCTTGCCTGGCAGCAGAGACTCGCCGTCAGCTTCCTCAGGGTGGTCCAGCTTGAGTCCCCGTTGTCGCCCAACCAGTCTGAATGGAACAGGGGTACTGCAACGACTGGGCAGTCCCTCAGAGATTACTGTCTAAAGGCCAAGTTGGCCTACACGGCGAAGGAAATAGATACAGGAGGCGGTAATCACCCTCCGGCCGGGCTCCACTTCATCACTCCTCCTTCGGCTCCCGAAAACGGCTCCACACTGTTCTACCTCCACGGCGGCGCTTACGAATTCCCAATACTCCCGGCCATCCACATCCCCTTGGTTTTCAAGTGGGCGGAGGCTTGCAAGGCGCGGCAGATCGTGTTCTTGGAGTATGGCCTTACACCAAAGTACAAATACCCGACGCAACTGGTCCAGGCGGTCACCGGCCTGCACCATCTCCTCGAGGTTGAGGGTCTTTCACCGTCAGAGGTGATCCTCGGAGGAGATAGCGCAGGAGGCGGTCTCGTGGTATCACTACTCGCGCATTTGATCAAGCCCTGCCCTTACGCGACACCGGTGAGCCTGAAGGGCGATCACTTCAAGGGAGTGTTCCTCACATCCCCGTGGGTGTATATGAGCACCGACCAGCCGTCGTACGACAATAACTTCAAGACGGATTGGGAAACTCGGGAGCTATTACAGGAAAACACCTCAACATGGTCACCGAAACTGGACGAGGTCTGGGCTGCACCTTGCGAGGCTGGGGACTCGGCAGAGACGTGGGATGCCGCGTTCCCAGCATCTAGCCAGAGTACCGTGACTACTAAGATTTTCGTCACGGCAGGTATGGGAGAGGTATTACATGACGGGATTGTGCGATTTGCGACCGAGTTCATCAAGGCTAAGTCCATTGTTGCTGATCTGGAAACTGATTTTGGTGTCGTGGTGGAAGAGTCTCGTGTACTGGTGAGGTGCCCTGATGAAACCCATGTTCAGCCTGGAGTCGACCTCGCTATGAAGTATGATAAGGGGATTTCGATGCGGGCAACACTCACTTGGTTGAGAAAGCTGTGAAGTAGATTTAACTGCTGCCGGAAGTTCAGCCCCTCTGTCCAATTATTAAAGCGTTGAATGACCTTTCTTTCAGCAAACACCTGGAATGCAGCTAGGCCACGTTCATTACACTATCGTCTGCAGAGACCGCCTTCAACTTTTTTGGTCTACATATTACATAATTGAACTCCGAAAACAGTCTAGAGTAAAATAACTGTTTCTTTTTTGTGCATCCCTACTTCCACGCCCCCTCTATCGATGCCATCTTTGAGGCGACACTCGGTACTTAAGTAGGGGGGGGCCGGGGCCGCCCGCCCTTCCCCGGGGCCCGCTGGAGTCAGTGCATTGGGAACTTGAGACAGGTTGGTGTTACAGCATGTATATGTCTTTAAAAGAATCGTACATTTGCAAGTAAGTACAAAGTACATACTTACAAGCCTTGGAGACACGCGACGCAGACTACCTAGGTACCTCGATATTACCTCTCCGAAGTTCGTCCCAATAAATGTGTGATCTCGACCACGTACCTATTCGGCATCCGACTTTTTGGAAGTCTCGTCCTCCTTGCCATCCAATTTAGCCATGTACTGCTTTTGGAAGGGAATAAATGGCCATTCTCCAGCATCCAGCCCGTTGAGTCTGTCGAAATGGAACCCTCGAACTTTTGGCGGTAGACTCTCCTCAAACCCAGGCTCCTTTACGGCATCCAAGTAGTCGTAGATGTGTTCAATGTAGACGGAGATACGCAGAAGCAAGTGGCCTGCAGCTTCGTGTACCCACGCATCGGGGACGACCAGATGCAAACAGAAGATGGCCGTAGGAACTACGAGATGATCCAGAGCGTCCTCGCGCACCAGATGCAAAGCGGGATCCCGGCACAGTACAGGATTCCGTACACTCGGTAGCGAGACGGAAGGGCGTCAGTATTGAGTACAGGTGCCGGAGCAGGTTGCCCTTTTATGGAATCGATATTGGTGTTGAGTCGCGTTTCTCGCCTGCAGAGACGTCGCAACAGATGAAACGAGTTGAATATCAGGAAAGATGACATTTGGCTCAGGTCAAGTGATTTTGATCTGCTTGACATGCCAACTGTTCCTACTCATTCGTTCCCGAAGCAGACGGTGAGTGCATTCTTTCGCATGCTTATGAGATAGTGCTAGTTGTTTTTCGCTCTTTACCGTTGCAGCAGAGTTATACTCGATTCCTTTGTTTTCTATGTTCCGCAAAACTGGCCCAGCAGTCTATGAACTCTACTACTGAATACACTCACCAGTACAGTCCAATGGATTTCGCAGGCCATTCTGGTATATCTGTGGCCCCACGCGCGACCTGGAAGTCGTCGTCTTACCTCAGCCTGCTGCCTGCTCATCCCCACCAGCAGGGCAAATGGAGATCTGGAGGGGAAAGGGCTGTGGAATCCATTCAATTTGCTGTTGAAGTTATAATAATGGGGCTAACTGGGAGACTAGTGATTATGGCACTCTAACATAATGGTCCTTGCCAGAGGCGGAGTGACTTATGCCACACATAATCACTGGATAATCAAGCGATAAAGAGACGTCAGAAACCGTACCAACATCTCGAGTGGGAAAAGGAAAGAAAAGACACGACTTATCGGAATGGGAAGCAATTCCGTGCACCACTGACGTGAATGCAATACTTACTCTTATTAGTCTACCAGGTAGTTGGACTCCAAAGGAATCAGTTCTAGTTGATTACTTGTGAGAATAAGATCAATTTACATGAGTAGACCCGAGCCGGTCTCTCTTCCAATGTAATAGACTTTCTTGACATCACAATCCGCCTCTAATGCAGTTTTATAGCCCTTCTGGTTGGCAGCCACACGTTTCCCATGCTCGTCCATGAAATCGCAGTTGTAGCGAGTATGTCCAAACGCCCAAAAGATGACGTTCTTATTCCTCCAACATTCCTCTCGACCCAGATCCGTTGCGAATCCGGAGGAGACGGGACTATATTGGTGTCTAGGGTCGACAGCCCGGTTGTCCACTGTAGGGCTGTAATGGGAGAAAATGGCGATTTGCCTTTGCGGTTCAGTGATGGAGATGGTTCTGACTTGGTCATTCAGCCACTTGAGATCAGACTGATGCGCAGCGACATAATCCTCAATATCCCAGTCCTTTATCTTTTGAAAGTCGTTCAGCCGATTGGCAACCTCGACAATCTGCTCGGATAGAATTTTGGAGAAAAGCGTGCAGCCAAGTATAGTTAGAGTGTCATTGACGTCCCAACGTCCTTGGTCCAGAAACAAGAACCTCCCAATCGTGGATGATGCTCTCAGGGAGCTCATCCTCGCTTCAAAAGCGTGGATACGAGACTTGGCCATGTCCCAGGTTGTACCATATGGTTCGTGATTTCCGAGGATCAAGACAACGTTCCAGTAGCGCTTTACCTGTTTTTCAATGAATACAAAGACGCCATCGTCGGCAGCCTGTCCAATATCGCCGATGAGGGCCAAATTTGGTGACGTTTGCTGGAATGCAAAATCATAGGAGCCGTGGGTTTCGAGGTGGAGATCTGAGAGTATCTGAAATGAACTCGACGCCATTGTAAAGTGGGATGTTCCGGAAGTAGTTGATAGTTGGCACTCAAAGTACTTATGCATGAATGATGGACTGACAATCGAGACTCGTGTTCAGAGAGTCAGGAGATGTAGGTGGAGTGCATAAGCAGCGCAGTGGCACAGCACCAACGACATTCCAAGGTTTTATGGTCCCCAACTGCAGGCATCTGTACCTACTGAAGTAGGAAATCCGACAGCACCAACAATCTTCAGGGCTACGATCATATCTCATGCCATGGTGCTATCTATGGACACAGTGCTGCGGGGTCCTCTTTCGATCTTGAATTCTTATCTTCGCCCAATTTATAGCTCCTTGCTCTTTCACCATCGGACTGTCTAAGTAATGAATAATACTTTATCTTAATCCTCGTGGGCACACCAATTCACCATGTCCGTCCCACGCATCGTTGAGCTGGCCACTCGTATTGCGACCAATACTTCGAAGGTCAGCGACTACTTGAAAGCCAACGAGATTCCCCAGCCATCATTTGATTTGGATACTCCTCCTTTCGGGGCACTACCAAAAGATGCACCCGGAGACATTGTGGCTCTGCGTCTGTCTGTGCTTCAAGACACCACCGAGTTGCGTGATCTCATGCTTGGCCCAAGAGATTATCTTTTCAGCTTCGTCGTGAGTCACCCCTCTCAAGACTTCAACCTTCTTATGTAGAATATCTTCATCTGACGCAACCAAACATAGCATAATGCGCTTCTTCCACAGCAAGCAATCACGCGTTTCGGCCTGGCTCGAAACTTACCTGTTGGTAGCGAGACAACATTCGCAGATATGGCTGCGTCATCCGGTCTGAACGAGAGCGATGTCCGCAAGTTGGTTCGGTACGCCGTATCACAGAGGATTTTTGAGGAGCCCCGGCCGGGGGTAATCACGCACAGCGCCGCTTCACGTCTACTCGCCGAGAATCCTGGGGTGCATGACTTTGTGGCTACCTGCTCAGACGAGCTGTGGCAGGCGGCAGCCCAGACATGCAACGCTATGGCGAAGTTCCCTGGCTCTGAGGAGCCTAATGAAACGGTGAGTGCTGCTCTTCCTCACGAGGATACCGTTGTAGAGAACCGTACTGTACTGACAATGGCCTCACCTAATAAGGGTTTCTCCTTAGCCAATAACACTACCAAGTCCATGTATGAATTTCTGTCTGACTATCCGGAGCGCTCGATCCGCTTCTCGAATATGATGAAGAGCTTCACGGAGGGAGCGCCTTTCGACCTCAAGTACGTCACGGACTTCTATCCTTGGGAACAACACAACGGTGGGACTATGGTCGATGTGAGTCTCTGTACCAGTATCTTGGCCTGCTTTTGTCACTTCCTGTCTGACTTGAACTATCTAGGTTGGTGGATCACAAGGCTTTGTCTGCGTGGCCCTCGCCCGCAAGTTTCCCTCCATGTGCTTCGTCGTGCAGGACCTTGAACCCGTTATCGAAGAGGCCAAGGAAAACGTACCTTCGGATGTTGCGACTCAGGTATCCTTCATGGTTCACGACTTCTTCACGACGCAGCCTGTCGTGGGCGCAGATGTCTACTTCTTCCGGTGGATCGTTCACAACTGGTCAGACAAGTACTCGATCAAAATTCTGAGAAGTCTCATTCCCGCTTTGAAGACGGGCGCGAAAATCATCGTCAGTGATGCGGTCCTTCCGGGGCCGGGCGAGATACCCAAGGGAATGGCGGGCCGGATGAGAAGTTTTGACCTGGTTATGACTTCAATCCAAAACGCCAAGGAAAGGGAATTGGGTGACTGGGTTGAGCTGTTCCGAAAGGCAGATGAGAGGTTCCAGTTCGAAGGGGTCACACGTCCGCCTGGTTCAAATCATTCTATATTAGTAGCAGTCTGGAAAGGCACTTGAGATGTACCTGGGTATTCATCACTAGCTACCTCAGACGGACTCTAAGGAGTACTACTTCTAGAATGAATTGAAATTATAAACATCCCCCCCCCCAAAAAAAACAGATTTATTTGACTTTCTGTCTCTATCTGATATTTCGGGACATTGTTGTTGTTATTTAGTAGTTCCGATACCATTCCATCCTCTATCTCCAGGGCTCCCCCCCCCCACGTCCCTCTGGTATTTCTCTGCGGACATTTCCCCTTTATGATCGTACATCGGCCTTGTCGAGCGTCTGAAACCGGTTCCACGGAGAATTATGTGCCGAGCGAGATCACAAACCCCTGTCTATGACCCACAAAGCTCAGATGTCCTGATGGTGTAATATTGGGGTAGGATGCAAATCGGTAGAGGGTGTTTAGGTGTATCAGACTTTGGGGCCATCAGCCCAATATGCTTCGAGAAAAGGGCTATGTTTTATGCAAGGGGCCCAGCATAAGCGCAAGATGTGACGGTAAATCCTGCATATGAAGAGCGCACTCACTCTACGGCATATGCTGAGGACAATTGCCCCACATTATAAGCTCGACACGAAACATTGAAGATGTTGAAACCTGTGTACGGGATAGAGTTCTGTGAAAGTTGCTTCCGAAGTACCCATATCGAGTCTAGCCTGTCCCCTTTTCATGCTTTCAGGAACAATGGTCCGCATTGCTAGAATAGGAACATGGCCGACAGGAATTTTCCGAGCACGAAGAAAAATGGAAATACGGGAGTATGGCTCCGATATAGCGATTTAAATGAATGGTTGATGACCCAGTCCTGCATCCTTCCTGAGATAGCAGAAATGGTGAGGCTTCATTCAGGTTTTTACCGGCTCAGTCCAGATTACCAGCAACATTAGAAACACACTGCACGATGATACCCCGATCAGCACAAGCCGTCGCTGTGGCGGCGTTGACCTCAGCCTTCTTCCAGCTTGCAACAGCTCAAGAGCCGGGCACTGAGACTCCCGAAGTCCACCCCGAGTTGACCACATTCAAGTGCACAACTGCAGGGGGCTGTGTCGTGCAAAACACTTCCGTCGTGCTCGACTGGAACTATCGCTGGATTCACACTGCAGACTATGCATCTTGTACCACCTCCAGCGGTGTCAACTCGACGTTCTGCCCAGACGCTGCGACGTGCGCCGAGAACTGTCTGATCGAAGGCGCGAACTACACCGCCGCAGGAGTCACCACGTCCGGCTCGTCCATGACCATGCACCAGTTCATGTCATCCACCAGCGGCATGTCCAGCGTCTCGCCGCGGATCTATCTACTCGACAACGACAGCGGTGACTACGTCCTGTTTCAACTGCTGGGCCAGGAGATCACCTTCGACGTGGACCTGTCGACCCTGCCTTGCGGTGAGAACGGTGCGCTATATCTCGCCGAGATGGATGCCTCGGGTGGGCGCAATGAGTACAACACTGGCGGTGCCAAGTACGGATCTGGATACTGTGATGCTCAGTGTCCGGTGGGGACATGGAAGAATGGCACTCTGAACACCGATGGTTCTGGATACTGCTGCAACGAGATGGACATACTTGAGTCCAATAGAGTCGCTGCTGCATTCACGCCTCACCCATGTACGGAAGACAACTCGGCTTGTGACAGTGGCGGCTGTGGATTCAATCCATACAGCCTGGGCTATCGCAACTACTGGGCTCCAGGCGGCACGGTCGACACTACCAAGCCCTTCAAGGTCATCACGCAGTTCATCACCGACGACGGCACAACGGATGGAACCCTGAGCGAAATCCGCCGGATCTACCAACAAGGAAATGTTACAGTACCAAGTGCCATCTCAGCCCCGAGTGGCGACTCGATCAACTCGACGTGGTGCTCTGCTGTGGATTCGAGCGTTGACGAGTACGGAAATCTTGAATCTATGGGCCAGGCTCTCGGCCGTGGTATGGTAATGGCCTTCAGTATCTGGAATGATGACAGTCAGTACATGTCTTGGCTTGACAGCGGAAGCAGCGGGCCTTGCAACGGTACTGAGGGCAGCCCGAACTTGATCCAAAAGAAAGCCCCCGGTGCTCATGTCGTCTTCTCGAACATCAAGTGGGGTGACATCGGCTCTACGTTCACGGATTCGTCGTCGGCCAGCAAGTATAAGAGGTACTGGAACAGACACTAGGTGGACAGGTGAAGATTCGGGGGACTCTCAAGATATGGACAATGTGGCTTGGGCTGGCACCCGAGGTGCCGAGGTGTCATATAGAATCTATCAAAGCGATTTACATCCACAAGTTGTGACATTCAGAAGTTATTTTACAGCTTCCAGTCTGACGATACGTCTCGATTGAGTAGTACTCGGGTCTTCGAAGTGAACCAAGGTTATATCATTAGCTGTTAAAGCTCACGTTTCGAAACTGGTATATGTGCCTACTTGAATACAGTACATACCCCCATACCCTTCTTTGTTTACATACTTGGGTAGCTTACCCTAGACGAGGGATATAGACTCCGCTACTGCTACGCAAGTGCCTCAGCAGAACAGTTCCTGAAGTATCTCTTCAAGTCATTCGGATGATTTCATTGTTCAAAAATATCTGATATGTACCAATAACCTACTAGACACCGCTCGTGCGCATCTTCCAAGTTATGCAATCGCTTGGTGGTATGGCATGATTGATGTCTGTGGATATTTCGGCGACGGTGAGGCCTGGGTAATTAGCTGGAGACATGCCCCCTTTGCTGTTTGACTTGTATGGATCAAGTGTTTCCTGGAGCCACGGAGGGGGCGGCGAGCAAAAGGACCGAAGACAAGTTCATTGCGAAGGAATCTGGGCGCTGGATTTTGTGCCTAGGGTGCCTAGAATTGGTATGCGAGTGTGGCGATCGTGAAGTGTGTTCTGGTACCGTCCTGATAAGCGAAAAGGGAGGTGTTCGAGTTGTGGTGATCCTGCAAAAGAAACATTATTTGCTCATGCTGTGAACACTGATGAAGAAGTCATCCATTCGTTTATGTTGTCCTAATCGCCCCTCTCCGTTTCTTCGTAGCATCTAGATTGAGTACCCACAGAATTTTGGAGAGCGAAGTTCCGCGCCTGTCAGATCCTCCACCACGAGAACCAGCTAGAACGATGGAATACCAGAACAATCCCTTGGCAGGAAGTCCGGGATACCTTGATTTCCAAGGATTCCATGGTTATCCCTTGCCCACGATCCACAGGGCTGAAGTACGGTCCCATTCGAAAATATGGGTCAGTGATACTTGCTCAGCGTCATGCATTTAAAGATGCAGGAAATGATACACAATGCGATTATTATTCTTCTTCTGCTGCGTGAAGCTTGGTACAGCACACCGCATCATCCTCAACTGCCTTGTTTGGCAGGCTTTGGCAGATGCGAACTCATTTTCCCCAGTACATAATATACAAGTATACTTGAAGGCATTCTTGATCGACAGAACCCTTGCTCTACATACGGCAGTATGTAAGTGGCAGCTCCCCACAGTCTCGGCAGTCATCCAGGGGTTTGACGGGGGAATAATTTAACGTTGTTTCTGGCACCGCAGATCCCATGGGGTCCCCGCCGCCCCTGAACCCGCCATGACGCATCTGATGGTGTCCCATTCCACCAAGGGGAATGCCCATTTTGGAACATAATCCCTGCATGCCTCTCGGCGTGTCTATTCTTTCTTCTTATTCTGTTCATTCCACGAGGCCAAATGCCGAAGCCATGCCGGTCATCTTTGGAGAGTGTGACAATGGACCGGGTTGCAGGGATCAGATTCAACTCCATTTCAAATAGCAATGGTATATATATATATGTGAGGTGTTATGTACAATCTACTCACTTTTGATTCAAGTGGAAAAGAAGTATGTAATGAGAGAAGCAAACTTTGGACATGGTACCTGCCCAGATATTCTAACCACTTGCACCAGAGGTGCAGTCAACACCGAGGCCACTGGGCGTATTGGCACACAAATACTCAGCCGATCCACTCGGTGCCTTGACAGTCATATCACTCATCGTGATATCACAAGTGCCGTCTCCAGGGCAGTCGACATTGGCCACCACCGGGTCGTACTTATCACTGGTGGTGCCAGAGAAACCTTTGATAACCACACCCGAGACGGTCGCAGTGCTGGGGGAGCTCTCGCAGTAGTCGTCATCCTCGCCGTAGCAGCTCTGGACCTGGAAAGCGTAGTCCGATCCGTCAATGACAAAGTTCTCAAACGTCACGTTGGTCACCACCGCGTTTCCGTGGTCCGAGCCCCCGGGGTAGAGCTTGAGCCCGGCCGCCTTGGTGCTGTCGATCATCGTGGCACCGCTGACATAGACGTTCTTGACTGTATCTGTGTTTGATTTTCCAAGACTACCCACGCTGATACCATGGCTGCCGTTGCATGTGATATCGTACACCTCGACATAATTGGCACTGGGCTTGAAGGCCACGCAATCATCATCGTTGAGGACAGAGGCTCCGTTGATAGTGACGTACGTCGAGTCACCGATGTCCCAGCCGTCGGTGTTCTTGGGGGGATTATCACTCTTGCTAGTCGCATCCAGGGTGATATCAGTGTAGGTGATGTGACTTGAACCGCCAGTGGACGAGTGGAAGACGTTCGGGGGGTTCTTGAAGCGCAGATTAGATATTGCGACGTTGCTTGACCCGTCAATGTAGAAGAGTGTCGGGCGGGCGTAGGAGCTGTCCTCGGCGAAACGATCCCAAGCGTCCTGACCGTTGCCGTCAAAAACACCGGAACCGGTCTTGGAAGTGACGGTCAAGCCATCGATGTTCTGAGCCAAGAAGATGGCCGTCTTGCCGCTCCAGTAGTCGGTGTCGCTCGCAGCCTTCAGAAGACCTTCAACCTGGAACGTGCACCCCGAGCATCCGTCAAAGCTTAGGGCCGAGTTGACGTAGTACGTTGTCGAGGCGGGGATAACAATTGTCCCGGAGGGGCATTGGGCTATGGCGGACTCGATGGCCGGGGTGTCATCGGTAGAGCTACTCCCCCCAGCCTTAGGAGTGCATGTTGAAGCCCGGGGGACAACCTTGGAAGGCGTGGCATGCACAACCGCGGTACCAGCAGCGAGAAGAAGTGCGGATAGCTTCATGCTTGACTAATATCAAACAGAACGTACTACTGCCCAGCAGATTTAGGGTTAGGGTTGATGATGGGAATGGAATAAGTAAATTTGGTTACGATGCAACATTGTCACGTATATTATCAGCATTCCCTTGACTTTATGTGGTTTCTTTATGGTCGTGGGTAATGTACGTCTGGAGCCCTGGAGCCCTGGAGCCCTTGACTTAGAATCTCGGGAACTGAGGAGCCCTGGAGAGCATGTCGGGCTGAGAACCGGCGTTCTAATTGGTTATCTCCCACCAAAACCTCCATCATTTTGTTTCAGATCAGGGGGAAGCGATGTACAGTGGAATCCAATGTTCAGGAAAGCGACCTGTCGTCTCCGGAATAACTACCATAATATCTCCTTGAAGGTTTAAGAACATGCATTTTCCGAGCGGGCTCAAGACGTAATTCGTGGCTTTGCAGGGTTACTTTTCCGTGTCCGACGCGCGAAACAAATATTCCGTAACATCAAACGTCACGCAGAAGACGATAGAATACCAGCTTCCTAATATGGACCGGAGTATGGTCAGGGGTTCGGACTATCACCAGCTGGGCACTCCTCAAATGCGGTGCATAGGGAGACCAGGTACGTACCTGACCCCACTTGGTAGCCACCTGTCCGGCACTTGGCCATCTGACACGTGGCTGACAGCTGACCACACCTGGCGTTCACTTCACTTCAAATTCACCGCATCATCGAACACCCTTTACCTTGTCCACAATGGCGTGTACACATTCTTCGGTGAGTTCAAAGCGACTTCAACGATCATTACGGCTTTAAGTTCAGGGTTATGATGCATAATCTGAAATACCAGTCAATATCTACCCCCATAAACCCGTTCATATGTTCTACCGACCGCTTCTCTCAGTCGTGGTCGCCTAGCTGCCCTCTATGCCCTCGTGGCGTATCGATTAACCGGTGCAGAGCAAGACAAGGCCAGTACAAGAAACAGAATTCTGCTCCATTTTCACTTTGACGGCAAACAACTATGAAGGGTTAGGCGAGCCAGCTGTTGAAGTCAACCCTGAAGCCCATCCAAAGGCATTAACCCTAACCCTTTTCCGGCTCTCTCCCCGCCATGGGGGGAAAGTTATGGGGTAGAATCACAAGTGATCATCGTCCCCTTCTCCGGGTCGTATCCGAGCCCCAATAATCAACATTTCAGCCGCTTCTCAAGCGTTCACCAACACGGCGCTTCCAACTTTCCGATCAAAGCCCATTTATTCCCTCCTGAAGAAAAAGGGAAGAAGAAGAAGAAGAAGAAGAAAGAAAAGGAATCCCAAGATACGCGGATTCCCTCGCTCATTCGGACCGAATCATCGCCAAAGATGCGCCTATCCGTGCAGCATCGCAGCTGTCTCCCTTGAACGGTTACACATATATTTTTGGGTCTCACGGCTGTGCATTGTCTTGTGCACATTGCCAAAAACAACATGACAACATATATCATCACCGCTAATTCCGGATCACGACATCTCAGCGTCCCTCACAAAGTCCCACATGCCCAGCTGATCTCTACTTCGTCTGCGTTATGGCCATGACGATCAGAGCCGCATGAACCACACCGGCCTGACCTCTACCGTAGTACAGCATTGTCGGAACCAGATGCTTCCAGCCAACTACTCGACGGCCTGAAGACAAGACACAGGCGAATTGTCCACGTCCTGGACACCAGGTCAAGATATCACAGGCTCAGAACTTTCTTTTTCAGGTGGGGGCCACGCGGCATATCATGTTATTTTCACATGCGTCTTTGATCAACTCAACATCATTCTTGGCCCTGCTCGTCAACATGCGCGCATTACGCACTCAGTGGTGGCACAGGCCTGCCCCATTACCTGCCGCATTATCCATATCCATCCGTCCCGGACCGCTCATTAGTGTGTTGATGGCCGTGGATTCCACCTTTGCGGCGCAAGTGATCTGCGAAGCTGGGTGGGCCCTACAACAACCCCAGCAGCCCGACACGCCCGAGCCCCACGACGAACCAAACTATTAACCTTAATATTCGCTCTGCTATGGAGCACAGGGTCCATACATGGTTCTGGCCAAAACGCAAAAAACGGACGGTATACATGCGTTAACCCGACCCCGTTTTCGAGTCATTACGGAGCATGCTACGCATGTTTTTCTTGTTATCAAACCCTCTTGACTTTCCAGCCCCTGGATCATCCCGGACGAGCCTTGTTCGACATCAAATAGCCGCCACATACTGTATATCAGCCTTGATATATATATATCACATCCGGTTATCAGGGCGTTTCAGTGCAAACCTGACCTAGTAGGTTTTGAGCAAGGAGCCAGGAATCCCGGATTTCCCACCAACCTCGAGCGCTACATATGTATAGGATGGTGTCGAGTATATAAAACCATGCAGGGACTGTATGCTAGATAGACATGGGTCCCCACGGCGAACTCCCCAGCTTCGACGCTCTGGTCTTATCTTCGGGGACACTGGTTATTGCAGTCCCATATCGTCACTCGGTTCCAAGGTTCGCCCGGCCTATAGAATCCATGGGTTTTCGTCGTGCCAAACTATTTTGGCCTGGGAAACCCCTGATCATCCGGTGAAATCTAGGGCGCGGTATCTGCTCCAGCAGTCCCATTCTCTAATGCGACCTGTCTCTATGTAACAAATGATAACTAGGCACAAACAGGGAACCGTTGGCGGTGATCTGCGTTCATGCAACACTTCATCGATGCAGGGTCCCATCTATCAGAGACAAATGCAGCTGTCATCTGCAGCTTCGGGCTGCAAACAACAAATCAAGAGCCGGGACAAGGAAAACACCATGCCAAGACCATTGGATATTGCTTTTGTATTATCGCCCAATCTGGGTTCCTGCTTACGAATGCGGCTATTACACAACTTCCAAGGCCCAGACATCGACGCAAGAACCAGATACGATAACGCAAACGCGTCTATGGGATCGCAGTCCATCTTCCAGGTAGGAAGGAAGTTATGCAGCACAAAGTGGTGTGGATGGGGCATTTCATAACCCCTGAGCCTCCGTCTGAGAATGGGCCAACTGTCTTATTGTATCCGACCGTTTGTGGTAATGTGGCCCGTGTTCAAAAACACGCAAGCATTGCTCCGTACACACCCCCCTCCTTCCCCCCTAGCAAGGCAACGCGGTCTCCGTGGCGAATGCTTGCTTCTATTCATGTAGGTGTTATCTCTTGAGAATATTGGGCCTTCCATGTTTCTCTTGGTAGTATCCGCCATGGCCCATTGTCGAGGGGGAAACATCATTGATAGGGATCGCTATGGATCGCCACCGGAAAGGGGATCATTCAAATAGTCCTACATCTTCACCATGGTGCCTGGACTTCCCCATGGGCGGTTCTTTCTTCCCATCTCAATTTTCCCTTTCTCCGTGGGTATTCAGCCATGGACCGTTTACTCTCCTGTTTTCTCTCCTTCCTGGTGTGGCTCATGGTGAGGGTCGAGGCCTTCCCATATGAAGCCACACTAATAGACTGGAACTTGAACCAAAACGCAGAGGCCAGCACCCCTCTCGACTATTGGGGCGAATGGGAGAACCACACGTACACTCCCTCACCGGACAACTGGCGCATGCCCACCTATACCGTCGCACTTGATCGATATGCCAACGGCGACCCGGTCAACGACGATGCAAATGGAACCCTCTTCGAGCATGACTGGATGAGCAACCAGTTCCGGTTTGGCGGAGACGTCAAGGGACTGATGAACGACTTAGACTACATCCAGGGTATAGGCATTGGGACTGTCTATATTATGGGAAGTCCCTTTATCAACCAACCTTGGCAATCTGACAGCTACTCCCCTCTCGACTTCACCCTGCTCGATCAGCATCATGGCCGTATCCAGGAATGGAGGGACCTTGTCAATGCCATCCACGACCGCGGGATGTATGTCTTGCTTGACAACACCATGGCCACCATGGGAGACCTCATCGCGTTCAAAGGCTCCTTGAACGGAACAGCAGCCTTCGAATGGGGCGAGTACGATTACGAGTGGAAGTACGACAGAAGATATGTCGACTTCTCCCCTGGAAACGACGTGATAGACTGCACCTACCCACGCATGTGGACCGATGATGGATGGCCCTTGGCCCTCAACCAGACCACGTGCCGAGACAGCGAATTCGACCAATACGGAGACTCCTCCAATACGGGTACGGTCGAGGTCTTTCAAAACGAACTCAGCAAGTACGGCTCCGTTCAGGACCGGCTCCGAGACTGGCGCAGCGACGTTCTCGACAAGATCAAGCGATTCTCGTGTATGCAGATCGCCATGCTCGACATCGACGGCTTCCGGATGGACAAGGCTATCCAGACGACCGTTGACTCTATGGCGGAATTCGCCGAGCATCAGCGCCAATGCGCCAGGGAGTATGGCAAGGAGAACTTCTACATCGTTGGTGAGGTTGTCGGCACCGATGCCCAGGCTGCCATATACATTGGCCGTGGCAAGCAACCTGACATGTACTTCGACAACGTCACCGAGGCGGCCATGTCTACTAACACGACCGACTCTCCCGGCTACATCCGCAATGCTAGTCGTTCTGCATTGGATGGCGCCGGATTCCAGTACATCATCTATGGTGCGATGACCAGATTTCTCGGGTAAGCTTCGAGATGCTCCCTCCCCCATTTTATCTAGGGTATAGCAGCTGATCGTATTTAGACTTTCTGGCGAGACTGGCCTAGACGGGGTCGACTTTGCCGAGCTCTGGAGGAACATTGCTCTAGACGAAGACCTCGTCAATGCAAACACCGGGAAGTTCGACCCTCGTCACGTCATGGGCATGACCAGTCAAGACGTCTTCCGCTGGACAGCTCTCAAGAATGGTACCGAAAGACAGCTCCTCGGTCAGTTCATTACCACGTTGGAGGTCCCTGGTACCCCTGCGCTATACTGGGGAGAGGAGCAGAGCCTCTACATCATCGACAGTACGGCTGCCAACTATCTCTACGGCAGACAGCCGATGAGCAGTAACCGTGCATGGCAGCTACATGGTTGCTATCATCTTGGAGACTCTGCACTGTATGGTGAGGTTCCCGATGGCCCGGGCCTGACAGGATGTTACGATGACAATGTCAGCCTTGACCACAAGGACCCTTCGCACCCTGTACGGAATGTCATTAAGAGGATGTACGAGATCAGGCGGCAGTATCCTGTGCTAAATGACGGCTACAATCTTGAAGCCCTCTCCAACCAGACCGAGATTGAGTATCTCCCCGGAAGTGGCAGTCTTCCGTCCCCCTTCGGAGTTTGGAGCGTTTGGCGCTCACAACTCCAGGGTGTGCAAGACCTCGAGGAGGCAGATGACGACGGCAACCAAGGTGTGTGGCTTGTCTTCTCCAACGTGAACGGGACAAAAGACTTTAGCTTCGACTGTCACGATGAGAGTGCGGCTCTTGTTTCCCCATTCACTGTTGGAACAACGGTGAAGAACTTGTTCTATCCCTACGAAGAGCATGTCTTGGAGAACTCCACCGTGACATTCACACGGAATAGTGTCACTGGTCTTACCGGATGTCTCTCCAACCTCACCATGGATGGCTGGGGATACAAGGCTTTTGTTCCTAAAGCCAAGTTTGTCGATCCTGCTCCGACCATCACCAAAGTTGTGCCTTCCCACGATGAGAGGCGCACGGCATCTGTCAGTCTTGGGGAGCAGCAAACCATCTCCATTGAGATCCATTTCTCGCATGACATGAGCTGTGATTCCGTCACCAGCGGGCTGACCGTCAACTCCACAACATCCGATGGGGCAGTGGCCCGGATCAACAATGCCACTGTCACGTGCGTCAGCCTCAACGCAGCGGACGACGTCAAATATGTGGGCCAGCCCGCAACATTGTGGAAGTTCACCGCCGACCTGGAGAATGTGTCTCACGGAATCCACACCCTGACGATCACCAACGCCTCGACTACCAATGGCAGTTACACCAATGCGGTTGACCGCTTCATGTTCCGGCTCGGCGCTAGCGATAACCCCATGGTGTTCCCCCAGACCGGGAACTACTCCACCAGTCTTCTCCATCGCATCGACTCCACCGGCGATCTATATATCTCCCAGCGCGCACCTGGTGCCGATAAATATCGATATTCACTCACCTGGGGCTCCAGCTGGAGTGACTGGACCGACTACACTGGCGGCAATGTCACCCTCCAAGACCAACCATGGTCGGGCGGAGCGAAGCAAGAGTGGGATGGTGATCACGTTATTGTCCAATACTGGAGCCAGAGGGCTGGCAGTGGCGATCACGTTCAGCACGGCGACCTCGTCACCTCATCCCCTCAAAAGCCTCGCCGATGGCCACATGCCTTCATCTTTGGCTCATGGAACACCTGGGGCTACGATGATGGCTTGGACAATTCTATGAGTCTGACCTCTCCAGCCACTGACTATGGCAACGCAACTGGCAGCAACTGGGTCTTCGACCTCGCGGCCGAGTGGCCAACGCACATCCAGGTCAACGTCTGGGGCATGAACCCCATTGGCCTGCCCGACAAGACCATGGAGTTCGGCGATGTCGACGGCGACGGCGTGTTGGACTGGTTGCACCCAGACACCTTGGCTAACAACGTCATCAACATCACCAATGGTCCTGGGATGCCTCATATCGGCTGGCGGTTGTTGGTGAATGATGGCAACTACAACTACCGTCTCGTGCCCACCGGGTCTGCCCGGTACCAGCTCGCACTGTCTGTGCTATTGGCGTTGGTGCCGCTGTTGACATCCTGCCTTGCCATTTGGGCATTCAAGCGGTCGTACTATCAGGTCAAGTTCAATCAGGTAGGCATTGCTGATGGCAGCGGGTTCTGGGACAGAACATGGGCCCTCCTCGGCATCTGCGGCTTGATGAAGCCAAAGTCCAAGGCTGTTGTGCAGAAGGAGAAGCCGGCAGCTCTTGCTGCTGGCGCCGCGGCCTCTTCCACATCTCAACGCACCGTGCTCATCGCCACCATGGAGTATGAAATTGACGACTGGAACATCAAGATCAAGATCGGTGGTCTCGGGAAGATGGCCTCACTGATGGGCAGCTCGGCACTCTCTCACACAAATCTAATCTGGGTCGTACCCTGTGTCGGCGGTATTGACTATCCTACCGATGCTGTTGCGGAGCCCATGGTTGTTACCATTAACAATGCGCAGTATGTCGTTAACGTGCAGTATCACATGCTGCGTAACATCACCTTTGTCCTCTTGGATGCGCCCATCTTCAGGGCTCAGTCGAAGGCCGACCCCTACCCTGCGCGAATGGATGATATCGAGTCGGCTATCTACTACAGCGCTTGGAATGCCTGCATTGCAGAAACCATCAAGCGTTTCCCTGTCGACTTGTATCATATCAACGACTATCACGGTGCCATCGCTCCGCTCTATCTTATGCCGAATACTATTCCTATTTCCCTGTCGCTGCACAATGCTGAGTTCCAGGGAATGTGGTCTCTCCGGACGAAGGGCGAGATGTCTGAGATCTCGGCAGTCTTCAACCTCCCCAAGGAGGTTGTGAAAAAGTACATCCAGTTCGACAAGGTGTTCAACATGCTCTATGGCGCCGCGAGCTACATTCGCCAGCACCAGGGTGGATACGGCGCTGTTGGAGTCTCCAAGAAGTACGGCACGAGAGCCTACAAGCGGTATCCTATCTTCTGGGGCCTGAACGAGATTGGGTCCCTGCCCAATCCTGACCCCGAGGACATGGCGGCGTTGGATGACGCTGACATGGACAAGGAGCCTGAGACGATGGATGTGGCTATCGATGAGGAGGCTGAGGAGAAGCGTGGCGATCTGAGGACACAGGCGCAGAAGTGGGCTGGATTGGACGTCAACCCGAATGTAAGTTGTTCTGAACCACCCTCCCCATTTATAATGTCCCAGTGCAGTACTGACATGAGATAAAATAGGCTCAACTGTTTGTGTTCGTTGGTCGCTGGTCCCTCCAAAAGGGCATTGACCTCATCGCCGATGTGTTCCCAGCGATTATGGACAAGCACAAAGATGTCCAGCTCATTTGCATCGGCCCTACGATTGACAACCACGGTAAATTCGCAGCTCTCAAGCTACAAAAGATCATGGAGCGTTATCCCGGCCGGGTGTACTCCAAGCCTGAGTTTACGCAGATCCCTCCCTACGTCTTCAGTGGAGCTGAGTTCGCCCTGATGCCTTCTCGTGATGAGCCCTTCGGACTTGTCGCTGTGGAATTTGGCAGGAAGGGAGCGTTGTGCGTGGGTTCGAGGGTCGGTGGGCTGGGACAGATGCCTGGCTGGTGGTTCACCATCGAGTCCACTGAGACGAAGCATCTTCTCCGCCAGTTCAAGTCTACCATCAAGTCCGCTCTGGCATCGTCTGAAGAGACAAGGCGGGTGATGAGGGCGAGATCACTAGTGCAGCGTTTCCCAGTTATGCAATGGGTTCAGGACTTGGATATACTGCAAACCCGGTCCATTGAGGTTCACGAGAGCGTCAAGAGAGGCTCGACGTTCAACCTCCTCATGGCTGGGTCACGGGCACCTTCTGGCGTGAACACACCGGTACAGCCTCCGCCACCGGTTGGAACGCTGCCAAATACCCCTCAGGGAACAGTGCCACCATCACCAATGGCCACTGCGCCCAACACTGCTCCATCGTCAGCTTTCCCCAGTAGGCCAGCCAGTCGGGCCCCAAGTCCAACTCGGGGTTTCCTGAGGAGAGAGCCATCTTCCCTGTCCGTCAAGACCGCTACAGACGTCGAATCCGGAGCTGCCACCCCGAGGAACAGCTATACGCCCAGAGTCAAGTCTTCTTCTGGTCTTGGCAAGCTTCTCACAAGCAGACTGGACGATCTGGCAGAAATGGATAAGACGACATCACAGATGGATCAAGGTGAGGGTGGGAAGAGTTCGGAATCTCCAGAGCCGGATAGCACGAAGAGGTTATCGGCAGTTAATGATCAGCAAACGCTTGTTGATCGCTCCCTCACTCCAGGCCTCCCAATGGCCAGCCAGAACCAGTCGGTCCTGACCCTTGACACTGTCGTCGGCGGTCGCAGCGATTTCAAGTTGCAGAATGTCGAACCGTTCTTCAACGACCCCAAGGGCGAGTACTACAACGCCTTCTCCCAGATGCTTGACTCGCACAAGGGTAACCTGTCTGCCGACAAGCTCTGTGTTGAGGAGTACATTCGCTCTTCGGAGAAGGAGTGGTTCGCGCGGTTCCATGATGCGAAGCTGGGGAAGACGCCCAAGGTTGTCGTCTCCTCGGTGGAATACGCCGGCCAAAGCGATGATGGAAATCACGAGAAGGACGGCAACAACGAGTTCAATCTCAGTCCTGACTACAAGCCACCCACGGGTCTGAAGAAACTCATGCTCGCCAAGATCGGAGACTGGCCTCTGTACGCGTTCCTCCTGGCCCTCGGCCAGATCATCGCAGCCAACTCCTACCAAGTCACGCTCCTCACGGGACAGAACGGCCAAAGTGCACAGCAGGTGTACATCACCTCGGGCGTGTACCTCGCCGGCTCGATTTTCTGGTGGGGTATCTTCCGTACCTGCAAGCTCTTCATCGCGCTCTCCCTGGCATTCTTCTTGTACGGCTCCGCCTTCTTCGTCCTCGGCATGATCCCCTTCGCCACGACCCCGCTCAACGTCGAGTCCCTGCAGTACCTCGCCACCGCTCTCTACGCCGTCGCCTCGGCCAGCGGGTTCCTCTTCTTCACGCAAAACTTCCTCACCGATGGCGGCAACCCCGTGCGCTCCTGGATGTTCCGCGCCTGCACCATCCAAGGCACCCAGCAGATCTACATCGCGGCCCTCTGGTTCTGGGGCGCATACGCAAGCAAGATTCAGAGCACCGGCGGTAAGCTCATCGCCTCGTCCTCGCGCACTGTTACCTGCGTCACCATCCCCATCGCCGTGCTTCTGTGGGCCATCTGTGGTGTGCTCTTCGTGGGACTGCCGGACCCGTACCGCAGCAAGCCTGGCTATGTGTCTGCCTTCTACCGATCGCTCTTCAGACGTAAGATCGTCGTCTGGTTCCTCGTCGTGGCCATCATTCAGAACTACTTCCTCTCCGCTCCCTACGGCCGGAGCTGGAGCTACCTCTGGGGAAGCTCCATCGCCCCCTACTGGGCCGTCGCCCTGCTGGTAGTCCTCTTCTTCGTCGTCATTTGGGCCGCCTTCCTTGCCGCGATGGCCTACCTGTCCAAGGAGCATTCCTGGGCCCTTCCGCTCTTCGCCATCGGCCTTGGCGCGCCGCGGTGGGCACAGATGCTCTGGGGCACGTCGAGCATCGGGCTATACCTCCCCTGGGCTGGCAGCAACCTTTCTGGTGCGCTCCTGGGTAGGGTCCTGTGGCTCTGGCTGGGTGTCCTGGATGCGCTCCAGGGAGTTGGGTTTGGAATGATCCTCTTGCAGACCCTGGGCAGGTACCATGTCAGCTGGACGGTTTTTGGTGCGCAGGTTATCGGTAGCGCGGCTACGATTGCTGCGAGAGCGAGCGCCCCGGATAAGATTGGGCCGGGGCCAGTGTTCCCTAACCTGGCGATGAACCTGTGGGAGGGTGTGAATAACGTGTGGTTGTGGGTGCCTCTGTTTCTCCAGCTTCTTGTCTGTGTTGGATTCTTCATGTTCTTCAGAAAGGAGCAGTTGTTCAAGCCTTAGACCTGTGGTAACACGTGGTCGTGTAAAGGTTTTCTGTTATATTTCTCATTCGATACCATCTTGCGATGTTAGACTTTAGACATAGACTTGGGATTTAGGCCTGGGCATGGATTATGATATCAACGTTATTGGGTAGACTCAAATAATCACTATCTTTTCTTCTTATCACGCATTGATCATGGCGAAGTAGTCCACAGTGGGTTGGATGTCCACTTCCTGATCTTCGACTGCCAGTGACTGACCTGGTGCCTCTGCACTGACACTCGCCTTCCAAGCAGCATCCAGTTTACTCGCCGTTTCGGTGGTGATTGTCAGCTGCACCGTGTCATTGGGTCTCAAAATGGCCGTCATCTCCTGTGCCCACTCCCAGGGCGCTGTAGTGCCGCCTGGGTCAGAGTTGAAGTACTCCCACCCCATGATCCCGCCTATCGTCCCGTACTCTTCCACCAACTCAATGACGGTCTGGTTTAGGGTCGGGATGCTGGTGTAGCCGCTACCGTTGTCTGCGGATGTAAGTTGCCCGGCCACGATCTGCGCCGGGTCCCAGCCGCTGGCGATGATCTCTTCATATGTGGTGGGGGTGGACATGCTGCCGAAACCGCTGCTAAAACTCGTGTTAGCCAGCGTGCGCGAAGACACTGCAGAACTTGCCAGTAGCTTCCCACAAGGGCCATCTTTGAGACTCGAATATATTATTGCACGAATATTCAGGGGAGTCTAAAGAATATTGTACAAGTAGACATGTACACGGGGAGAAAGTTCGCTTACTAAAACTGCGCATTATAGAAATCAATCATCTCGAGTCCATATGATTCTGTGGTCGCCTCCAAGAGTTTGTATTTGAAACCGGAGAGGTTGCTACCATTGTACAGCGCTGAGGCTACCGGCGCCAGAGTAATGATGAAGTCGCTACCAAAGTCCGCATATAGACGCTTAACCAGCCGTGTGATGCCAGATTGGGTCATCAACTGCTCGACATCCAGATCAATTCCTTGGAGGCTGTATTGCACAATCACATCGTGGAGCTGACCGTAGTAGTATTCGAAAGTGCTGGTGTTCCTACTGTCGAGGGTCGATAATGCGAAGGAACCCGATGCAGCACCTCCTATCATCCCCATGACTTTGACGCCTGCTTCCTTCATTATGAGGGTCTCATTCCAGAGTGTGTAGAATAGCGGGTAGGAAGGTGGATAGTCATTCAGGTGGATCTCGCCATCGAGGTTGATGTGAAATGAGCAGACGATGAGGTGGGTGAGGGCGATGTTCTTCTCTGTTATCAAGGGAAGCATGGAGATGGGATTTCCCTCGTCATCATGAGTGGTCTGGAAGTAGATGACTAGACGTGGGAGTTCTGATGAAACGGCCGTGATGGAGGCATCTTGGATGGGTAAGGAGAAGCAGAAGCTGGCATAAAGCACTGCGGCATGCAGTAAAACTGTGGTTATCATACTGGCCCTATATTATGCCTCTATTGTCTTGCGCGTGGGACGATGGACCTTCCAGGCAAGGCATTTCACGTCCATGGGAAGGTTTTATATCCCGCTGTGTGCGAAGCATCGTCGGATTTGGCGAACATCTCGCAGCAAAGCATTCATAAATCCTACTCGAACAGAGGGAAGGTAGTATTTTCTTTCCGGGACATTCTGCACTGCCATGGAGTATAATATGCACAATTCGCGTGAAGGAACGTGGTACCTGCTCGTATCAAGCCTACGGGTCTTCAGGTGAGTGACCTGATCACTGACCCGCAAAGCCGCATTCGGTGTTCGTAACTAAAGCAAATACCCCGTTGGTCCAACGTTGGACGACATTTGCTGGTAGTATCGAGGCATTGGTTCAGCCGTATTATCATGTATCCAAGACTTGTGTGTGCCACACTGAGTTGGTCGTGCGCGATATTTGGTTGTCAATATATTGCGTCTCAGTCACTGCTTGTGACCTTAACGTTTCCTCATGAGACTTCGGATCAGCCACAAGTTTCTGTTCCGCTCATCATGCACCACGAGAAACCTCCTGCCAAATACGGTTATTGAGCACCACGTGGCGGCATGGACAAAGTCTTCTCACGTTGCTCTGGCCAGATTCGATCCCCAATGTGACCTGCGGGATGGGTCATTCTTTCGGATGTACGGGTGTATCCGGAGAATCGCTCATGCCTTTCTTTGAAATTGTCACGCCCCTCGCAGGTGGGAATATCTACTGCCACAGTATAAACGCACCTAGTTGCTAGGATGAATTCAATGCCCACCTAGGCAGCTGCTATGTCACCAATTAACCTGACATCTCGATATTTTCGACTATCCGAGAACTTAGTTACCATAAGTCTCAATTGCTCAGATGCTGTAGGGCACGTACTTCTTAGGTGTGTAGCTCATATATAGCTTCGTAATTTATACAGTATCACGTTAAGGTCTGCAAAGTCGCAGGGGCAAATCCTCTTGCAGATGACATGTACCATCCTCCTTATTAGTACTCGGAGCCCGATTCGGAAGGACCCTTCCACTCCCACCGGCAGTCAATCATGGCTCGTGTGGAGCCTATACCATTAATAAGCCGGAGGGTTGCTGGAATGGTTTGGCACGAGGATCGCCTGACACTTTGCCAAGAAATGACATGTCAACCTGACAAACCCCGAGGTTGATGCGATGGTGTGGTCTCGGTCCGGAAGGGGTGCAATTTGGGAGACTAAATGGGAGTTGTGTCCGTCACCGTAAGAGGTGAAGTGCCAGGTGCCAGGTGGCCAGCTATTGTGGTCGCCAATCATTACCAACTCTCGCCAGGTGGTAATACCAAGGTCGATTACCGGTATACCTACTAAATACTTACTTCGTAGGTAGGTAGCCTTACAGTTAATTATACTATACAGATGCAAAACAAAATGGGACATTTGTACCAATGTATTACTGCACCCGCCGAGAGAAACACTAATTACATAGATGATAGTCGTGGTAAGTAGTTAGCCTGCACTATAGCAGACGACTGACTGGAGGCTTGATCGATTACGTGTGAAGTAAGGGTCACACTTCGAGAGGTCTATTGCAATTGATCACGAAAACTAGGAAAATCATCTGAAATAATACTATCATCAGAGACCAAGACCCATGAGAACAGTGTCACCAGCACTCTAGAGTTTAGCCAAATTGTACGCGACACTGGTCGTACTGTAGGAGAAGAGACATGGCCTCGGAGAAGGACCCAAGAGCTCCAAGACGTGACCACCAAAGACGTAGCAGAAGCAGACGGCAGCGGAATCCACTCGTTCGGCGGCGGCGGTGACAAGGCAGTTACTATGGGCTAGCCTTCACGGTCTAGGTATTTGTAGTCTTCTCACTAGATTCTAAAAACGCCTTGGTGTTATACCTTAGGCATGGCAATGACAGTTTCATCGTCCCCTGCACTGGCCACAGTACCACCATCAATCCCAACACCCTGGATCATGTCTGCATGTTCCTCCAGTACGAAAGGTGAACTTCCTCGCTGTCTTGTCGCTGGGATGACAGTATGTAGAAGCGCATGAACTATCAAGCTCACACAGAACCCATAGAAATAAGAGATCTGGTACAGATGATCCCATCCATTGTTTGATGAAATGCCTTGGATCGCACGAGCAAAGCCAGCTATCAATTCCGTCAGTCAATGTCCAAATCCGTCGTCAACGGCTGGTGATACAGTTCGTTTATCATGTAATATGAAAAGATAGCAAGAATACTCACGCAGAAGAGGAGCCATTCCTAATACCCAGGCCGCAAAACACCTCCAGTTGAACCCAGAAGTGTACCAGTAGGCGCTGTGGCTGTTTCCCATATACATATCGCCAATGTGATACTCTCCATTGCGGACAAGGAAGTAGTCCGATACAACAATGCCGGTCATGGGGCTGAGGAAGACACTCCACCCACTAAGAACCGTGATGAATGTTCCTGGATTTGTAACATAATTCCTGTGCGTCAAGAGTCAGCGATCTCCATATGTTTCATTTCGTTTTCCACAATGTATTTACCAAGGACAGATAGCGACTGCAATAACCGTTAATATGTAGCAGCCACGTCGGATGTTGATCCATTTCGGGCACAGAGCCGCCATGTCCATACCCGTCGATATTCCGTTCAACATCTGGCACAGGGCAAGCTGGTCCACCAAGAACCCCAAGCCGGCAAAGAACGTCCCTGCTCTGGCAGCCGGCGTCATAGAGTGTTGCTGCACCGTCAGAAGCAACTCGAATGGGTTCCATACATACTCGCCATAGATGGTCGCCGCAGCACTCGTGATGAGAATGCCACATACTGAGGTCACCACAATGAAAATCGGAGCGCATATAAACTGTCCAAACAGTGCAGCATTGGGGGACTTTGCGTAACGGGTCCAGTCGCTCTGGCCGAGACATCCGCTTGCCTGTGATCCCACTATGGACTGCAGACCGAAGACCGCGGCCCAGCTCAGCGAGGAGCCGGAGCTGGTCGCCGGCGCGGACATCAGAACACCGGCGCCACCTGCTGCGTGCACGCTCCATCCGAGCATGCCAAACATTGTAGCCGTTATCATCACGAAGACGATGCGGAATGGAAGCTGTAGCTTCTCTGGTGGGATCATTGGGAGTGGCAAGAAGATGACAATGAAGACAAAGAAGGAAATCAAACTGGCAGTGTCGACATTGGCTGAAGCTGGAAGGGTATTAGGCAGGTCGCGAAACTTGGGGCCGATGATAGCTCTGAGAATTATTTTGACCGCTGTGGCACGGTTAGTAGGAGTCGCTTTCCCAGATAGGGGTATCGGCAGGGAGCAAGACCAAAAAGTGATCGATCTTGTGTTATTGACTGACCTTGCCCACCCCAGTAAGCCTGGATGCCCATCCAAACACAAGCCGTCATGATCCGATTCAACACCGGCCAGAAACCTCCTCTCATACCCCATGATGCACGACAAAGCACTGTGAAACCTAGGTAGAGATGACTCCCTGGCCATCCGGCAAGGACAGCAATAAGTGCGGATATCAGAGCGACACCGACCATGCATCCCATTGCCTGAGGTGCACTCAAGCCAAGAGACAGCAGCGTAGATCCGGCAGTCCACGCCGTCGTGTTGATTCTATGGTGTTCCTCCCGTCAGCCAGCACCTTCGTGGCATTGACTAGGAGCGCCGGCAACTCACCCGCATATGACCCAATATCCAGCAAAGCCCTGCCAAGTCCAAGTTCTCCTGTCTTCCGGGATGGGAATCAGATCGCGGTTACACCAAAACGTGTTTCGATAATTCGCATCCTCATCAACTGGACACTCGAGGCGCTTGGCCCAGTATTGTGTCCGAGACTTATTGTCTGAGGCCATCGTGGAGGGCTGTGGCTCGATCACGAGCAATGGTACAACAAGGATAAGATTCTGGGTAGCTACCCTGGGTAATTAGGAGGAAAGTACGATATGACCCCTCAGATATACTGCTTCATGTGTTACTAAGTCCCGGCAATAGAGCTTATTATGTGTGACTTGATACAATCACCTCGCATAGCAAGTAAGTTCAAAGATCCCGGACGATCGACACTCATGTCAACCCCATACGGCCAGTATACTTGAAAGCACATATCAGTTGATCATTTGATAAGGACGCAGTGGAAAAGCTGAGGCTCGGTGATAACCCCGGCCGGCGAATATGGTAAGTAGATATTATCTTGAAGATAAAATGCTGGTTCGGAAAACTCCGATTATCTCCAATGATTGGCAACGTACCCAACCTCGTGGCAATCGATCAGGTTCCCCCACATCATATCAGTGCCAAGATACCAGTTGACCTGGGTAATCATAAGTATCCCCTCCAGGTCATGGTGGAGATAAAAACCATGCAAAGCAGGGGTCTTCGAGTAACGCCATGCATGTGACGATAACCTAAAACACCCTTCCGACAGTCGGGCAGAAACGAGGAGAACCAGTCGGGGTTATGATACTGCAACAACAACCTTGGAGGACGAATTCAAACCGCCATCAGCTCCAAAAAAGCTAGGTTTTATCTTCTCCTAGATCATGGTCCCAGAAATGTCGACCACACTTCCCGTAATAGACTTCGGTAGGTGGTATCAGGGGTCGCCGGAAGAGAAAAGAGAAGTCGCGGGGGAGCTGGCCGAAGCATGCCGATCAGTCGGCTTCGTCTATATTATCAACCATGGCGTCGCGCCCGATCTTCTTGAAGAAGCCTTCGGCTGGTCCAAGAAGCTCTTTGACCTACCTGAGGACAAGAAGATGCTCGCGCCGCATCCTCCGGGTAAGCCATCCCCAACTCATCACACCCACAGCAGCGCGCGACCTAGATGCTCATGGCCGTCAACTAGGTCCAAATGTCCATCGAGGTTACTCGTGGCCCGGTCTAGAGAAGGTATCGCAATACATACACCAAGATGGTGCCGATTCAGATGATGAGGACGCCAAACTACGCGAAGTTCAGGACTGCAAGGAGTCGTACGAGATCGGTAGTGAGACCTTGGTCCAGCAACCGAACCAGTGGTTGCCCGAGGAGGTCCTCCCGGGATTTCGGTCATTCATGACCGGCTTTTACTGGTCTTGCTTCGATGCCGCCAAGGAGTTACTGAGGGCCGTGGGTATGGGCGTCGGTCTCGATGACCCTGATTATTTGCTGCGTTATCACAGTGGTGAGAACAACCAGCTGCGCCTTTTGCACTATCCACCAGTCGAGACTGAGAAGCTATCGGGCAATGCATTGGCTAGGATGCCTGCGCATTCAGACTGGGGATCGATCACCATGTTGTTCCAAGATGGTTGTGGCGGATTACAGGTAGAGGATCCGAAGAGTCCGGGAGAGTTTGTAGACGCCACACCCATGAAGAACGCACTGGTCATGAATGTTGGCGATCTGCTGATGCGATGGAGCAACGGTGAGTCTTGCCTTATATACGATGCAGGCTTCCTTCCCGCCTGGGGTTATGATGACTGACACTGCTGTCAGATTATCTCAAGTCAACGCTTCACCGTGTGACACTTCCACCAGTGGCCACGGAGCAGCCAGCTGGCGGAAAGGCAATGACAAGGGCTCGATATTCTATTCCGTACTTTGTCAGCCCCGACCCGGAGTCAGTCATCAAATGCCTTCCCGCCTGTTCAAGCACGAAGAATCCGGCCAAGTACCCGCCGGTTATGCAAGAAGATTACAGGCGGATGAGAGCGAAACTGCAGTATCCTGACAAGGCTGAAAAGCCTGCTACGCCGATTACTGTATCTTAAGGGGGTCCTACGAAAGGGAGGTGATACATACTGTGAAGGTCGCGCGCATACATTCACCAGGAGTCACATTCAATGGATATATGCCAATTGCTACAGCATCTTAAGGTCTTTGACCGTTGTCTCCCTCTGTGCTTGAGATGCGTACTCCGGCTCTGACCATCAGCCCCGGAATACTTCAGTCCTCGAGGAACATGAGTCAGAATCGGTCCTTTCTGTCGTTGTTGTTGTGCTAAAACCAAGAACCTCGTACGTCCAGGGGCATCGCCTCCTACCTAGGTACCCCGTGGGACGCCTTCCCAAAGAGATGTTTCCTAAGGCTGACGATCTCAGCAAGGTGGCCATACTCCGGGCCAAGCAGCTATGAAACAGCACAGCGCCTTGGCGTGATCCTTATATTTGGCAGTACCGTCATCTCGATCTCACACCCAAGCAGTAAGACGCCAAGTCAACTCATACCACAATCGTAACCGCACGCAGAGTCTGGTCCTTACCAGAGTTTCGTGTACTCACGGTGTCACTGCCCTGGGTACCTTCACCAGTTTACGCCACCAGAGATCTTTGGATGGCCCATGAGAATTTGAGCTGTCATATTGCCAATGAAACATTCTGACCTCCGCTGCCGTGCTCTCCAATTGGAGCAGCTTTGAGCCGAGAAGGAAGCGCTACGGGCCTGGCAATCAATGCGCAAGGCACGACTGTGAATTGCTGGCACGACCAGTCCCGGGGGTGCCTCTAGATGCCATCAAGGGCCAAAACACCTGCAGTCCCAGCCGACACGTACTTGGATGCCACAAAGCAAAGGACGCAAAAGGACCGCAATAGCCAATAATTAGGGGCTTAGGATACAAAGCAAAGCAAGGAGAGCCGAGATCTGCTGCGCGTCCCGTACGTGACTTTTCAGCTGGTCCTGGGAGCACTTGAGTCTTGGATCCTTATCGTGCTACTCGAGGTGAATCTCCCTGCATACGGCTCAGTCTGTAGAATCAGCCTCAGAGCTCTTGTCATGTCTCATGTAAGCATATAGCTCTGCCAAGCTTGCTGATTGGGGGGTTTTACGGCCAGGCTGTTGTTCAGGGAAACTGGTGATTGATTGTAATCTTGCCAACGTCAATCTGGAAGAGTTCCAAACCTCTTTCCTCTCGCCGAGTATTATTGCTAGTCTAGCCACTATTGATCATGCTTTGTACCTTAACCATTCAACCAATGGCTTGACAAGGACACAGGCCGAGAAGCAAGCATCCCCCCAAGCTGACAATACGGCACAGTGGAATGGTACGGCGGCGACAACCTCACTGCCCCTTCATAGACAGCTCCTCGGACTTCTACCTACAAGGGTCAGCACCTCCTTCCTTCATTGCATGGCTCGTACGGGGTGTTAGCTACCACAACGACGCGTACGACTATGCCGCGCATGACCTGAGCGGCATCTGGCTGATGCCACCAACTTGACTACGATGAGATAGACATTGCGGACGGCTGACAATTTGAATCTAAAGCTGTATCCCTTACCAAACCCTTGTATCGTTACACATGTATAGCGTCCAAAAAGAAAGCCCAGCTTCATTATGAACCCGTGGCCCTATTTGATTGTGTCACCACCGGCCGGCTTGAGTCTCATGCATACAATAATCAGAGACATTCCTCTCGTAAGCACGATCCATCGTATCAAGAAGTATAGTACTCGAACTGCGGTGAATAGTACTTGGAGAAATTGCATGTAAGCACTTCACTATGTAAGCAATTCATTTCGAAACCAAGCAACAAGAGGCTGCAAAGTCTATGGGCACAAATTACACCGGTACAGAGGTTTTAAGGTGGAATTCTTCATGCATAAGTGCAATATAAATAGAGGAGCAACTCCCGCCCTGTTCTACAACTGCTAATCCAATCAGGTCATCCACAGATCGAATATCCTAGGCCCAACTTCCTGCCTTCTACAACTAATCACCTAAAGACATCCCTCCATCACAAATCGTTTTCTCAAAATGAAGACCATCATTCTCGTCACCACTCTTCTCGTCACTTCGGCTTTAGGCCTTCCCAACAAGCTTCAGGCCAGGACCTGGACTGACGCCGAGTTGGGCCTTGAAATCCGCAACGTGGGCTTCCAAGGTGACGGCTTCTATCTGGCCATCTTTGACGACAAGGGGTCTGCCGAAGTCAAGTTCACCCCGATGGACGAGCTCCTCAACACCACCGCTCCTGTCGCTGATGCATCGCCTGCCGGCGGGATTTCCGCCAGAAAAGGCGGAATCGTTAAGCGCGCCCCCACATGCGATAGCGACCATCACGGCAACTGGGGCAATATGGACATCGCGAATATCCGTCTGGCCGAGAACGCCGCAGCCAACGATGGAGGGACCGGGTACTACCCGAAGAATGCTTGGGGATGGGTGAGTAGGTTTTGATCTTACGAGCCCATACTTTTCTTTTCTTTTTTATTTTTAGTCTCTTACGTGTCTTCACATTGTTACTCTGATCTCATTCGTTCGAATATTCCGTTATCGTTCTCGCCTATATCCTGCGTTGCCGTTTCTTGACACAAGCTAACAATTGGGTTGAAAGGTCTTCTATGCCAACGAAGCCTCGTTCTTCTGCAATTATGAAGCCAACTACCTGACCTACTCTATTGTCATTGACTTCCAGACTGCGGTCTCGAACCACTGCGGCCAGACCACTTATGGCTATGACCGTTGTGAGAACGATTGCGGCGTGAGAAGCGCTGCCATTGGTCGCACTTGGTATGGCAACAACTTTTGCACTTCTGATTTCCGTGGATCCTAGGATAGAGGACAGCTGGGTATTCCAATATATGGCGGATGTAAGTCGCTGGCGGAATAGGAGGCACACGGCATGTGTTTGGAAAAGAACCCTGGGAAATGAGACAGAACAGAGGGGGTAAAGTGTGAGAAAATACTACCTGTAGGGACCTCAACGTGGTCTGCTACATTCACTAGTATAGAGTACCCTAGGGGGGTAGGTAGCATACATAGTATGGACAGTTCTTCCGCGAAATACGGGTTAATCCCCTACAATATAGGATAGCTAGTTCTGAGCCAAATACATGGTCAACTCCCGGGATATATTCTGATACAAAGACTATCGACAATACCCTTGTCCTCATGCTCGGTCTCAATTCCGAAAGGCCTGGGCCCCTGGAAGGCGAAATAGTGATACAGTGAGACAAATGGAAATCCAGTGTTATCGGAAGTTTTGTTGCATAGATTCTAGCTTTTATTAGAAGGTGAGTAAGTGCAAGTGCTTCCAGAGATTGGTGTCTACTAATTAACGCATTTCCGAAAGCCTGTATACCCTACTCGGTCCGCAACAAGGAAACACCAGGTGACACCTACTTCAGTTGGTGATAATCTATTCGAGCGCCTAATGAACCCCTGGAGATCTAGTCATCATGTAACATGCCGGTCAGCGTGATATCTTTGCCATATTAAGCCTTAGAACCGTGTTTATCGTAGGTCGGTCGTCCTTTTTACAGCCCTCTCTTCAAGCCAGCCACACCCTTGACACAGCCATTTTACTAACATAAACTCCTTGAAGACGTCTACGGCCCTCAGTACCCATAAGTACTCATTACGCAATTGGAATACCTGCTGAGCCTCTCATCGACCTTCGCTCCCCCTTGCCGCTCCGAAGTCACCCAGCCCGAATAGTTCGAAAACACTCATGACAACATGTGGCGAATGCGGTTACTACGACGAACATCTTCGCAGTCTTTCGAGCACGATCAGTCACTAGTACCTAGACACTCACTGTATCCATACGTCAAGCCCTTTTTATACTGGCTAACGCACCTTGGTCTCGGGGAAGAAGACATTGTCTTGTTTCCAGGCGCGTGTCCAATAAGGACGCCCAGGTCGACCGGGAAGAGATACTCAAATGCTATATCGGAGCGTCATGGCGGGAATTTGTACGATGAAAGTAATAGAGAATCGAGGAAGATATTGTGTTCTTTCCCTAATGCCAGGAAGAACTTCCCCAATACCTCGTCTCCTCTCAGAATAGCCTGCTTTCTTGCCAGCATACCCTTTATGCGCACATTATGGTCGGCAAGACGGGCGATGCGGCTAAGGGTGATGTTCTGCTGTGGGGCTCATGTCGTATTGCTTGCCAGCGGCGAGGTACAGGCACTACACGTTAGACTTGCCGTGAGTGCACCCTGGTAAACGGATCAGGTCCGGATACCAACCTCACAGTTTATTGACCAATTTCGGCATTATACCTACATACAACGATCATGTGGTTGTACTAATATATGCAGCGCCCATTGATCAAGTTAACACCTAAAATAGGTCTTGGAAGCCGACTGAATATATATCTCACATCCTCAAGTGCAAACCAAGTACTTATGAAAGCTCTTACATCTGGTTGAAACTTGTCTTGTCCCATGGACTCATGAAATATGGATAACCTAGCAGTATTGTACAAATAAGTCCACGGGTCTACTCATAAACCAAGAAGCCCATTGCCCCTTCTAAGAATACCCTCCATGTGAAAAAGGGATTTGAAAAAAAGGAGGAAAATAACCTAAAATAACCCCAAGGTAGAAACTGCCTAATTCTCGCGTGCCAATTATGCTTTATCAGGGTAGGATTCCACTAAACATACAGTCCAAAAGTCCTGGCAATGGGTCAGGTAGTCGTATGGCATATAGAAGTAGCCATCCCAGCCGAAACCAGATCCCCATGAGTTGCGCACAAGGAACATTCTCTTACTCTGACTGTAGCCAACGGCTAGGAGGGAATGTCTGTGTTCACCGTTTTTCTCATCCTTGGCTGTTGGCAGCTCTACGTAGGAAGATTTGTCAGTACATGACTTCAAAAGTATATCGGATTCAGCCGTACTTAGCCCCTGACCATCCTTTTGTACGTTATGAAGCAGGTTGTATGTTTTCATCAGGAAAACGAACGGATGTCCTTCATCGAGACATTTTAGGAGCTGAAGTCGAAGTTGTGGTTTGCTATACTTCCCTGTGGTCTTCTCCCTCCCTGTGATTCTGTGGTATTTTGTTACAATATGATGGTGAGCGTTCCTCTCAGCTAGGGCCGGCGGCTTCTTTGCCGCCTTGGCACCAGCTAGGAAAAGGTCGGTCTTCTCGTTATACTGACCAACTTCGTAAGACCAATCATATTCAGAACAGACCCCATGAGCCTTCCCGAGAGACTTGATAGCATCTCTGAGGTTGGTACCGATATTTTTCTTGACAGCTTGAGGGTCATGGAGCTGTTCTCGAGCGTGGTACCATATGAAGAGCTTGGAGGGCTCAAACTTGGGAAGGTTCAACTTTTTGACAGTGAACTCGAACGCCCCAGCGACAGCATGAGCGGTACAGCTCATCATGTGGCCCTGATCGTAGACCTGTGGTCAATGCTGTCGGAGGTCGACTTCAAGGCTGGGGAGCTCATCGGGGGGCTCGTATTGATAATCACGTGGATCTGGGAGGTCGGGAAAGGGACCTCTGGAGCTGGCACCTGATTCCTGATCCTGTTGTGACGCTTAGGTAAGTCTGTCGACCCTGCTGGTGTTCTTCCAGACTTACTTCTTCATCGGTGCTGTTTTCTTCATTGTCTTGGCGGTCTTCGCTTGGTCCACTACACCAAAATAGGCTGTCAAACAAAACAGTGTTCCGAGAGAGCGGTAAAGGGCCATTATGACTTACTCAATCGTTCGCAGGAACGCAGCAGTCTTTTGACCAGCATTGAGAACAAGGCTTTGACTTGTATCGTAGGCCGAGTCGGTGACATTTTTGACAGGATTTGGTACAATTCTGTTGACACCAATAGCATCAAGCACACCATTATGTGTACGATGGGCGACGTCAATCGCCTCAGCGCCCAGGTTGGCATCAGCCTCAGCAGCGTCTGCAAGAACACCAAAGAGCATTTTTGCTAAGTACCGAGGCAGAGGAGGGAAAGGATGTTCAAGTTCAAGATCAAGAAGAAGGTTAAGGAGCAAGGCGGAGAATATGACTATGGTGCAAGCAGTAGTGCTTTATATTTTCCTGGTAGACGGTGCAGATGTATCCTATTCTGCGCTCATCAAAAAGACACAGAATGGACAATACTATTCCTTGCAGTGCCTTGCATTCTCTCAGCTTGCTTTGCTAGCAAGCAGCTCATTGTCAGCAACACTGGGGATACCACGTCAACCGTAGCAAAGTGTACCCACCAGGTGATTTTCGGGCACAGCTTTTGAAACATGAATACGAAGTACTGCAGAAGATGATAACAAAGGCTGTCAAATTCGGACGTTGATCAATGGCAAGCACACAAGGAAAATCACAGGTGATCATCGACAATGCAGGTTTCAGCTCGTTTCGGCCCCAAGGCTTCCCAGCCACCCAAGGCCCTCCCCATCGTATTATCAGCTACCTACTTGGTAGGTAAATCATTACGGAAACCGCTGAGCTGGAAGATACTGCCTTCTGAGTTGTTCCTTGCTCACCATTTGTAATATAGGTCTGTACCGAGCCTGGATACGAGATACCGAACATTGCCCAATGAGCCACGATACATACAGCTCGTATAACGACACACGCGGCCTGCAACATCACAGAAATCTTGAAGTGGAAACGTATACATCATCAGGCTGGCTAGTTGAAAGCAATCCCATTGCCACCCACTTTACTCTAGTGGAATTCAAAGGGAGTTGACCAGGCAAAGTCTTGGTGGAATAGATTGAGTGGGAGAACTCAACAGCGTGGGCGAGAATCCAAATCTGGCCGAGGCAATCCACATCGCCACATCAGCCTTCACAAACAATCCAAATCTCTCACGTCCTCAAATTTGTCCACATGCTTTTTATTCTTTAAGCTCCACATCTGCAGTTTTGGCTGACTCTTGAGACAGCTGGAACACGTGGACACAACCCTTGGGAACCTTCCTGTACACGTATCCCGGGCATTCAAATGATGATAAAATACTTCTCCACTTTGTGTTGTCAGCCCAAGATACTGCGAGAACAGTGATCTGTAAGTCGAGATCTCCCATTGAAGAAAGTATATACAACTTTGACGTTTGGCCCTGTGGGATGTATACATCGCCTGATGTCGGCAATATGATGTTGCATTCACATTTGATGTACACACAATGCAAGAAACTTGAGAACCGCTTCAAGCCGAATATCATGATGACCTGCATTATTCTGAACAGATAATCTTGCAAAGTTGACATTGTGTTCTTCTCGAACGGGGAAAGAATGGAATATACCATCCAGTGCGAAACTTCCTGCCGTTGAACAACTGATTGAAATCGAGGGAGGTTCAAAGTCACATACCCACAATTTGTGCTCACTGCACTGCCATGCATCTCAGCAGGCTCAGTCACACCCGACCGGCACTTTACATTAACTTGCTGGCCATCTGGACATCAGGGCAGTGATTTTCCCTGCAACATTACATCCATGAATATTTACGTCACATGTACCCTAGGGTAGGTGGCTGTGGTCAGCCGCACTTCATGCGATGAAGGGAAGAACTGCGGTCAAGAAACGTCCAGGTTAGCATATAGCATATACCCATGGGTGAGTATTCTCGCACTCTGGGTTTGAATGAGCCAATGTGTTCATGGGTGATTGACATACATGTAGTAAGTAGTCCTGACCCACTCGTAGGCGTCTTCCGGAATTCGGTATGCCACCCGGCTGATCGACACCCAAGGCCGGGTATGTTGCAGCCTGGAGGTCGTTGACAGTGAATTCTCTAGTATGAACCTGGCCATTCAGAGTCTGCTGTATAATAGACGTATCTATTTCACTGCTTCGCCGCGCTCGGGTCTCGAGTCCAACATCGTTTCCGCTGCTCAGATCGTCGGTTGTGATTTATGCCGTCTGTTACATAAGTACGTAGTCAACAATTGCGGCTGAATAGTCTTGAACACCGTACTCTCATTTCTCCTGGCCTCCCGCGCCATCAACCACCTCTACCACTATAGTAGCAGGTATTGCTTAAAATCCTTTGCTTCGAACAGCGAAAGGTCCCATCTGATGTCGGGAACTGCCCTGTGACCTAACGTCAACGATCCGAGACTCACCCAGAGACTCCTACACAGAAGCACTTCCACAATTTTGAGAAGGATCTAGCACTCCTATCGTTGCTCCATCAGCACGGATGGCTGGCCCGGCCTTGCTTTGGGCCATCTCAGAACTTGCCAAGTCAAGTGTTAACACTCTTTTCTCTAGGATGAAAGAAGACTGAAAAGAGCTACGGAAGCTCTGGAAGCTGGTGCAGAGACACGTGACATTGTGAAGCAGTTTGAAAAGGGCAGGAAAGGGAAAACAAAGCAACAAGATTAGTAGCTACACCCTGGGTATATACCCTAGGGTAGTCGAACAGACGGTCGGTGCTATGACCTATTAGACACAGTTGAACAAAGCAGGCCCGGGACACGGTACAGGAAGAGTATGACCCTCAACGCAAGTATGGGACGAAGTAGGTCGGTCCCAATAAGGGACAAACGACAATATAAGTCGGCACGTGTTGGGAAAGTTTCCGCCGCCATGTCAGATCCGACCTTGGAAATTACCGAACGGCACTTTCGGCACGCAGCGGCGTCGTCGTCATGTAAGGGTGTTGTCTTGCCTTGCCGGGGTAATGTCAGAGCATGGGTGCCGCTTACGACCACTCCAAGTGGACACCAAAGCACACTGCACAGTAATGATGTCCCAGTACTGCAAGAGGACACACCGGGGGGTCAAGGGGATCCGGCATGGGCCAAGATGAAGGTCCTTCTGAGGCTCTCAGCTTTTGTTGATTGACGAGAATGGCCATCGGCAGTCGGTCCCAAACTCCAAGACTGGCAATAATGATCCGGCTTGGCCGAATCGAGTCTTGGCCTTGGTCCAAATTGGAATAACGAGCCTAAGCAACGAGTGACCTAGGAATGGATGTCAACTGGAAACGCACTACTAAAACCTTCCCCTTTCTACCGGTTGAGTTCCGAGGTCCAGTTCCGAGGTCGAATTGGCAAACCTGAGATGCGTCTGTGATTTGTTTCACTGCCATACCCTGGGATAGTTTGGTACCGTGAATTAATACTCCACTCTGCCGATCGACAAAAGTTTCGAAACGGTTCATGCAAACGATGGGAAAGTCATGTTTGTTGTGTTCTATTATGTAAACGTGCAACCGAATGTGAACCCAAAATCTCCGACGGACGAAAAGTGACAGGCGTCGACAAGTACGAAGCCTGAAACAGGCGACCCGTTTGCAATATATTCGCGACGAAACGCCGCACCCACCGTTCCCACTGCTCTGGGTTGGGGGCCCGTCTGGAGCCGTCCGGGACCTTTGTGACCAATTGGCAGTGACACGATGATAATTTGGCGAGTCGTGGAGAACATCGTGGGGACCATCGTGGAGCCGGTTGTTTCCAGGGGCCGAGATCCAGCACTCTCATCTAAAATCGACGCCGGGGTCCTCGATCAATGTGGATCATCGTTTAGTGTCAAGTTGCCGGATTGGGACAATGGTATAGGATCAATAATACGCCATTGGACGACACAACTTCACTTCGTGTTGCTTTTCCGACGACATCTCCACCACCATCTCCGGTAGTTGTTCTCGAAGACCTTGGACACGTACCAGAACATGGCCCTTTCCAACCCTGGGGTCATGGTCAAGGGTCTCGTCATGATAGCGACAGGTTAATCAATCTGTGATGAAGGATTGATACAGTGGATCATCGTGGCGTACGTCCGAGACCCTGGTGAAGTCCTGCTCCTGGAGGCTCGTCTCCTCCCAAACTCCTTCAGACGCACCTGGGCAATGTAGGGCTGGGATCGGGATCTGGGTTCTCGGATCCAAGGGGTCAACGAGAAAGTTGAATATAAAAGAATAGAAGTCCCCGACAAGATGTCAGATTCACATTTCTTCTGGTTGTATGCTTGGTTGAACCATCACATCCTTTCCCTCGAAGTCATTCTTTTTCTTCGTTGATTTTCTTCTTTCTTTTTTCCTTGTGGCAGAGCCACATTCCATTCATTCAGTCATTCTTTTACCCCGAGAAAGCTTGAAGCTTTGAAGGTCGCAACAAATTTCCAAAAAATAATAGAGGGAAAGCAGAAAGGAAATACAAGCAACCGTCACAGTATTCAACGACCATGCTTCGATCAACTCTCTTGGCTACGGCCGCTCTGGTCACTGGTGCCCTGAGCCAGAAGACCACCAACTTCACAGATACCAACTCTGGTATCCAGTTCTCGTACTATGAGACGGAGGGCTGGGCTTTCGGTATCGCCCTCCCGGAGAACCCAAAGACTGGCGGCGACTTCATCGGTTACCTGGCCGCTGACACCATTGATGGCTATGGTAAGTTACACTCTCTAATATATGTAACTCAATGCTCCGTAGCAGAAGGAGACTGATGAAGACTAGCTGCGGTGTCACTTGGTGGTCCTATGCTCAAGTCCTTGCTTGTATGCGCTTGGGCCAACGATGATGGTGTCGTCTCCTCGCTCCGTGAGGCTACTGGCTACACGAACCCCACGGCCGTGACCAACGATACCATGGGCTTATATGAGATCTCCAAGGGTACATCCGTCAACTCCACCGGGTGGTCATACACTTTCCTTTGCAAGGGATGTATTACTGGTGACTCTGCCTCCTTCACAGTCGATGAGGACGTCGACGTTTTTGGTTACGCTCTGTCCACTACCGCCCTGACCGATACCACCGACCCTGATGTCGCCCTTAACTTCCATAGTGCCGCCTACGGAGAGTACGCTGTCAGCCTGGCGGACGCCAAGTCGTCCGACTATGCTGCTTGGGCCGCCATGGCCTCCAAGACCGAGTCGACCTCGGTGATCAGCAACTCCACAACGAGCTCTCATCAGAATGTGACCACTACGACCAGCAACAGCACCTACGACTACATTGTTGCTGGTGGCGGTGCCGCCGGCCTGATCGTCGCTGAGCGCCTGGTCGAGTCTGGCGCATCCGTCCTCCTCCTCGAGCGTGGTGGAGCATCCACCTACTCCACCGGTGGCGATGCCGTCATGAGCTACAACGACACTGTGACGCAGTACGATGTTCCCGGCATGGCTTACTACCTGACCACTGCCTCCGACACCTCCGAGTACTGTCTCGACACCGGCTCCCAGGCTGGTTGCCTGCTCGGTGGTTCCACCATGATCAATGCTATGATGTTCGTCAAGCCTGCTGAGCACGACTTCGACGACAAGTGGCCCGCGGGCTGGAAGTGGTCTGATGTGGCCGCGTCCGCTGACTCCTTCTACGAGCGCTCCCCTGGTTACATTCTCAACGACGGATCTGGAGTTGACCAGGGTGCCTGGACCATCATGTCTGACTTCCTCGACAAGCAGGGCTGGTCTCAGACAGATGCCCTTGCGAACCCCAACGAGAAGAACAACGTCTACTCCCACCCACCTTGGTTGATCGAAAACGGTCTTCGTGCTGGCCCCATCCGCTCTTACCTGCCTCTGGCTCAGGCCAAGTCCAACTTCAAGCTGTCCCTGAACACCAAGCTCGTCCGCGTCGTCCGCTCCGGCTCTACCGCCACCGGTGTCGAGGTTGAGCTGTCCACCGGCAACCGCCAGATCATCAACCTGAAGACTGGCGGAAAGGTTATTCTCGCCGGTGGTGCCCTGTCCACTCCCCGCATGCTCATCAACTCTGGTATCGGCCCCAAGGCGCAGATCCAGACCGTGCAGAGCGGCTCCGTCTCCGTCACCCTTCCCGACGAGTCTGAGTGGATCGACCTGCCCGTCGGCCAGAACCTGATGGACCACCCCATCTACGCCGTCAAGCTGACCGTGAAGGACGGCCTGACTGCCCTTCCCGGGACGGCATTCACCAGCCCCAATGAGACCAACGTTAACCTGTTCAACGACCAATCGGCCGGTCTCCTGGCCCAGTCCGGCCAGCGTGTCAATTTCTGGACCAAGGTCCAGTCCGACGCAAACTCGACCTACTACGTCCAGGGAACCGTCAATGCTCCTTCCGACGACACCATCAAGATCAAGACCTACCTGACCCACGGCATCACCTCCACCGGTGTCCTCGAGATGACGGCCTCGGGGTCCACCCAGATCACCACGCAGCCCTACCTCAACACGGCCGCCGACAAGAGCGCCATCACCAACTTCATGACCAACCTGATCGAGATGGTCAACAGCGCCGACTCCCCCTTCAGCCTGAACGCCACGGCCGCCAGCCTCATCACCGACGACAACATGAGCCCTGGTGACCACTTCGTCGGCACCGCGCGCATGGGCGCCTCCAACGACGGCACCTCGGTCGTCGACACCAACACCAAGGTCTGGGGCACCGACAACATCTACGTCGTCGACGCCTCCATGCACCCGGACCTGCCCACGGGTAACACCCAGGCCATGGTCATGGTCGCCGCCGAGCACGCCGCCAAGCAGATCCTGGCCGACACCTCTGGCGCCTCGACCTCGACTACTTCCGCGAGCAGCAGCGGCAGTGCGGCCTCCTCCGTCTCGTCTGGAAGCTCGAGCTCTTCTGCCGCCACCGGCGAGTCCAAGTGTGCTTCCAAGAGGAGGAGACGTTCTGCTCTCAAGAGGCTGTAGGAAAGAGGTTTATGTGTAGTGTATGGGTGTGGAACCAGGATGAGGGCTAAGCCTTCCTGTGCGGTCTGTTTAGCATAGCGTGGATTCTTGGGATGATGAAACGACTCTTCTGTTCTTAATAATCTTGCCTTATCAGTTGGAGAATACGATTTTTGTTCAAGTAAATGCGTACCAGGTCAGCAGCTATTGATAACTGAGAATTTTGATGTAACTGATATTGTTGTTGCATCCGATCGTCATGATGGGGTGCATATGTAAAAAGTATGTACCAAGATTGGCCATGAGACTTCGACACAACATGTTACGTTACGCTGCATTGCTGTAAAAATACCCCTGCGCCACATATACAGTGATATTTTTGGAATTTCGCCGACCAACCCTTAGAGTACTTGACGTACCCTTCGACACAGGCCCATCATATGACGTTGCTGTATGAAAACGCTTTGCTTAGACCGCTGTGGCGTATAGTTCACCCAAAAGTACGTAGGACGTATGGTAGCGGGCTGAAGAGGGACTGCCAATAACAGCTGGTAATCATGTAGACTTTGTATCGCAGCCTGGAAGTTGTCCCACTTGCGAATCGAAGATACAGGCAAACTCGGCTTTAAGGTTCCTCATTTTGTGCGTCACGGCACCTGGGGCCTTTCCACAATGCCTCTGGGCCTTGCCATACTGATTGGCTTGTGAAGAGAAGTGGATGAGACAGGTGAACGGGACCAGCCCATTTTAGGTAGTAAATTATTGATGTTGAGGAGAAAAGGCCTCCAGTATGTTATCTATAGTGAACGTTTTTGTATATGGACGATCAACAAACCGGCCGTGTCTTCTACACCACTTCAATTGCACGACCTCGGGAGCAGTGCTAGGATAGTTGCAGTGGGCTCCCATACGGTTCACAACGTGGCTGTACACCTGGATTAGGGTTACTGGCTAGTGATCTCAGTGGATAGCTTTGGTCCTAGAAGTGTTGTGAAGGAAGCGAGTCCGTTATTACAGCGCCGTCGAGTATAAAAGCCACCTTTCCTTGATCACCTCTTCCACATCCCACTAGGCTGAGGGCCATTAAGGCAATCAACTCATCGTTTCTGCTTCGTCCACTGTCCTCAATTCAAAGTACTATTTCACAGTCTTTCGTCCTCAGTCCATGTGGGTTCCAGATCCTCCAGCGTCAGTACGACACCAACACTACGATGTGCGTGCAACCTGAACTCCCCATTCCCAAGAACGAAGAGACGAGCACCATATGGATTACCATCCAACGACCACTAAGCCAGCCTGCCTTCCAAGCTCAGGGATTACATACTATCAGCGGACAAAACACACTGAACGCTCCCGATTCCAACCCCATGGCTCGCTGGTTGAGCGAAGGACCGGCCGATACCCCATGGCACGAAGTGCAAGAGTGCTGCTTGACCGACCATGTGGGATCAGATAACCCAAAACACTCTTCCTCCGTGCAGAGTAGCACCGGCGCGACTGCAGGAGAAAACATAGGCCAGAGGTTCGTGGAAAGACCGATCAAGGCGTGGGATGGGCGCACGGAAGCTACTGTACTGCGGTAGCACCACGGGACGAGGAACTGCTGGTACGTGTCCTTGAACCTCCGGCTGCCTTTTTGGTAGCTTCCCATGTATGACGAACAGGGCACCGGCTTATCCAGCCTAGTATTTTTTCCGTTTATTGTGTTTGTCGTATGCATGGGAAAAGCCCCGGGGCGAGAGCCAGACGGTGGTTGGTCCGGGCTGTCGTTCTGCTTGCGAAAAGAGCAGAGTATGGAATTGGGCGCGCAATTTGGCTTCACCTGCCTGGATTTTATGAGAAGAAAGCGCCGGCGCTTCTTCAACCTTCTGTATTAGTTGTTTAGAATAGGACTCTACGCCCCGCCGCTTTTCATCTCCTGGCGGTGATAAATGTGAGCTTGATTATGGCCAACACGCTTCGCACTCGCAACTCGAGAACGGGCTCAAGAAGAATGCTCAATTGGCAGCTGGCGCAGCGCCGCTTTCTTTTCCACGAAACAAGCTCGTCTGTTATGCATGTCATCAGCCGATCTGTTGCAATTTTCGTACCATCGTGCGCCATCTGAAAGGTTTGCTGAAGCATAATATGGCCAACTTTTTGGGCCGACCTATCCTACTTGTAGGTTTTAGCAACAATCCCTCGCAGTACTCGGTCAGGACCGAGTAGCATCGTACCAAATGTGCCACCAAGACACTCGGTGTCAGGGCAAAAGTTGTCATCGAGCACAGCGATGCAGGTAGCAATCTGCGTACGACTTCGGGAGATTGATGTGGTGCTAGCCATTGTATTTTTCCGCCAGACCCAAATGGCCGTTTTGGGCTTGAGATTTTGCTCCTGCAATCGCCCTTTCGAAGTAAGATCTACACTGGTCAACGTCTCTTCCCGTTGAGCGAGACTTGCAAACTGCAGCTCGAGCTGCTTCTGACGGGAGTCATCACATCATCACGAAGCGGTAAGCCGAACAGCAAACCAGTATGTGAGTGGGTTTCCGCTCGATGAGCCTGTCCGCAGATACACAGCACGTACCATTTGTGCGTCACCTAAGCGTGCTTGTATGAGCCAACCTTGGTATGTTCTTTCTGCATTCATCGCTCGGTGAGGAGCTGAGCATGCGGTGTTCAATCACGCAACGCAACGTGGAAACCGTGGGCTGAGTGTATATTTCTATGGTACGGCGTAACGTGAGACTTCCCAACTTGACGCCAGAAATTACCGACATGCGGACTCTGAATGCCTGCTTCAGAAACAAGCCAATTGTTAGCCTTGGGTGCCGAATGAGAATCGTATTCAAAGCGGGAGCTGGGCGGCTCGGTACCCATCGTCGGACTTTGGGTAACGGAGTCAGGAAGCGATGATGCATTTCATTTCAATGTTTGATGACCATACCAGCCATACCAGACCCAAATCACCAAATCCAGCCAAGGAAGACGTAATTCGAAAAGCACCCCATGGCCACTACAGACAGTGCCCAGGTGGAGAGCTACTGGCATGGTGGGTTCTTTGAAGTTGTGTAGGGAGCATGGGTTGTTTAGGGAGACTGAAAAAGAACCATCGCAGGGGTTCGAGGTATCGAACGCCGTGAAACTTCATCGATGCTGAATGCAGGCTTCGCAACACAGATTCTGCAACGGACCGATTCGGCCTATGTTGGGATGTCACAAGGGTTGTAGTTGAGATCCTCCATCATCAACCCTAGATGGTTGAATGTTTGATTAGATAGAGCAACAAATTCCCTACTTGTTCTCCATTTAGTCGTCCGAGAGCGGTCGCATCAATGAGGTCACAGATCAATGTACACAACTGAATTCCGGGCAGGTTGGGGGGGACTGGATTTGACGAGGGTATAAAAGGTATGAGAAGGCGCTGGGTTGAACAGGGTAATCGAATTCGAGCAACGACCGTTAGTTGATTTCACAATGCGGTAGATCATCGGGCCTTGCTACTGGGTCGCCAATATCCTTTTCGCAAGGGGCAAGCTGTCTCCGCATGACTAGTCGCAGGACTCAATTCAGAATAAGTGGCAATGCAGGTTTGAAACATTGGAATTTCGTTCAATTAAGAGGGTATCTGGTCAACAATTAGCGTGTGCTCCTAAATATTGGAGAAGCTCGAACAAGAATGGTACGGGGGAACGATCAGCGCCGGAATATGTATCATTCAGAGCCAAGGGCTCGTCGAATACTATCTTAGCAAAGAAAGCGTAACATCACATTGGAGTGAACACCCAGAAAATACAGAAAGTCCACTCACCAATATGTTGGCTGTCCAAGCCCCAAACAACGGACCAAGCCATTGTCGCTGTCGCTGTTGTACAAGCGTGACCTTACGCCGAGAAAACTAGAACCCATCATCCCTTTTCTTCCAACCGGCTGTCACACCCACCTGGCTGATAGTGTTGCGAACACCATCGACCAGTGCCTTGGCCATTCCTTGGGCCTTCTTCTGGCCGGCATCGCCGCCCGCGGCCGCAGCAGAGGGGTTCTCGTATGGGAGGATGTTGTCGCTGGCGCTTAAGCTGACGAAAAGCGCAAACGGTACAAGCCAAACGCAAATACCAAAGTATGAAGCGATCTCGGTGAACGTGGGCATGTCGGGGGCATCGTAGTAGGACGACATGCCGCTATATGCAGTCTTCTGGCGCGCGGAGAATTGACGGTACCATACGAGGTGGTTGATCAGAACGAGAACTATTCAAAGGGTGACAAGTCAGCCATAAAACTTTCTCGCTCTATATTCGCAGTTAGGAAGGGTGAGAGCGACGTACCGCAGGAGGTGATGAAGAGAGGATCCGTAAGCGTCACGTAAGGGAACCTCCGCATGTTACCCAAGTAGACAATATGGGAGACGATGCCGAATAAGGTCAACCAGAACGGGAACCTGTCTACTAGGCATAATAGTAGATCCAGGACAATGATCCCGTAGATCAGACGAGACAGGAGTCGTTTTGATATAACGGTATGCTCTTCGACGAGCTCAGAGAGGTAGTAAAGACCCGACGCTACGCGCAGAAAGAGGTTGAGTTAGCTTTGGGGCGCATTCAGACAATGCCTGAAGCTGCCGGGAAAGACATACCAATGGCCAGGGTCAAGAAGCAGAAGCCCACGATGGAGCCAATTATGCCCACTAATGGTAAAATCCACATCTTTGTTTATCTGTATGAGAATATGCAGTACTATCAACCATGCATCGCTTTGTTTTTGTTGTTTCGGAAGAAGAAGTGACGTTGTTTGCTTCAACTGTGTTCTTTAATTACCCCTGGCCAATGGCGTCACGCTCAATGTTGCTCCCTTCCCTGCCAAGCTGCCAACCTACCGCCTGCTTGCTTGCTCCTTTTGCGGCCCAAGCTCCTCCTCCTCGGTAGCTCGGCCGCGATAAGATCATCAATATCGATAACGATAACGACCGATAACGATAAACGAAAGAGCCCACTGAAATTTTAACGACGACTACCATCAATAGAAGACGACACTATCTGAGGCTTTGAGGCACTGCAACATTGAGACCTTCGATATTCTAGCGTGCGGACATCCCTCTTTCTCCCTACACACAACACAACTTCGTGCTCGTCCCGTCAGACATTTGCCCACCATGTCTAGACCCGAGGATACCCTGTAAGCCCCTCCATCCCGGGACTCTTCCTCGCTCTTTCTCGCGCCCACTAACACTAACCCCTTTCCTCAGCGCGGCCGATGTCCACTACGATGACACCGAAGCCCGCAAATACACCACCAGCAGTCGTATCCAAAACATCCAAGCCTCCATGACCCGCAGGGCCCTCGAGCTCCTCGACCTCCAAGAGCCATCCTTCATCCTCGACGTCGGCTGTGGCAGCGGCCTCTCTGGCGAGATCCTCTCTTCCCTGTCCGAGGACGAGGGCGGGCCACACGTATGGATCGGCATGGACGTCTCCCCGTCTATGCTCGACGTGGCGCTCCAGCGGGACGTTGAGGGTGATCTGCTGTTGGCGGATATTGGGCAGGGTGTGCCGTTCCGGGCAGGTTCCTTCGACGCGGCCATCAGTATCAGTGCGATCCAGTGGCTGTGCAATGCTGAGAGCAGCGATACAAGCCCTGAGGGGAGGCTCTCGAGGTTCTTCAACGGGCTGTATGCCAGTCTGAAGAGGGGCGGCAAAGCGGTGTGTCAGTTCTACCCCAAGAACGACAAGCAGAGGCATATGATTACCCAGGCCGCTATCAAGGCAGGCTTTGGTGCGGGTCTCCTCGAGGATGACCCTGGCACCAAGAACGTCAAGGTGTACCTGGTCCTCACCGTCGGTGGCACGGGCGGTGACATCACGGGTGTTGTGCACGGGATGGACGGCGTGGACGTTCTGGACGCACGGAAGCAGGGCAGGATCGGAAAGGGAGATATCAAGAAGGGAAGCAAGGCCTGGATCATGAAGAAAAAGGAGCAGATGGAGCGGAAAGGAAAGATCGTCAAGTCCACTTCCAAGTACACTGGAAGAAAACGACGAACGCAGTTCTGAGGGCCATCCTCAGAATCTTTCCTTTCTTGTTTATGGCTTCTCGCCAAGACTATCACGGCGTTCACTTTCTCAGCATGGTTCGGCGTTTAGACGGTCATCGGATATTGACTCGCTTCTTTTTGCTTCTTTGAATGTCAGAGATACCCTTCATCATTGTTTTGTGTGCAGTCTCTGTCTATCGTGGCCCATGATGTACCCACCTGCAATACTTTCAACTTCGTCTTCTACCTGAAAATCAAACATCGCCGCTTTGCGGCTCATGGACAGTTACAGCCTGACAACATCGCAAAAGTTGCAGGGCCCAGGGCGGAAAGGTTTGTTCCAATTTATATGATTTACCCAGGCTATCAATAACACAACTACACTCTTACATCACCTATTATCAATGTTGTCCTTACTCTGTGCCACAATGTCCATAACTTACTTTAAGCATGCTTGTATGCCTTATGCGGATGAGAAGGTTGAGAAAGGGGATGAATGATAAAGGAGAAAGAGCCAGGACGTACTGGGTTATATGGACGGGCTCATGTGGGTGTACGGGGAGGAGTCAACCCATACTGCCTCAGACAACTTCTTGCTCTCTACATGTCTTGACTGGCATCACTACGCTCCAACAGGGGTAAATATGCCCCTTTCTCAATCCCGTTGATTCTGTTGTCTGAAATTGGAACGGAAATGTCATCCAGTGAAACGAGAGATAGGAGTGTTGATACAGGTACAAGCGATCCTTGGAGCCTCCTTGCAGATTCTCATGTTGGCCTTAGGTCACCTTGGGTCACCTTGTTTGTCTTCATTTGACCATATACACATTAGCAGCCACAAAACTGCTGGACTGTAGAGCAACATCCAACAACAACTGCCGTGCATTTTTCTACGGGATTTGGACCCAATTCCACATATTTTCCTACCTTTCTCCCACTTTCCCTTCTTCGTCCCCATTCTTTCCCTCCTTCGCTCGCTTCAAGATTGCTAGGAGTTCCCTCCGAATCACAATCATTTATCGCGTAAGTAAGCCTCGGCGCATCAGTGACACTTGTTCGGATTATTTACCTGATATGTATTATTGTTAGCACCTTGTCTTTCCTCGGAAGATGAAGATGCCTGGCTGGGAATACAATCCCATCGCTGCTCAGCAGGAGGCGGAGGAGGCGCGCCGCAGAAATGAGGAGCTGTACAGCACCACTCCTCCTCGCACTTCTTCTGGCCTGGTATGCACCCTTTGTTGTCACCCTAGTGGCGGTAGAATGACAAGTGTAGGAGATATAATGCTAACAGGTGGTCCATGGGACAGAACCCAGCTGCCAAAGTCTTCGTTCCTCGCGTTCAGCGCGTCGCGTCTGCCGTCACCAACAAACTCAACGGCACCAACAACACACCTCAGAGCATGAATTCCAGTCCCCACGAGGATACTGGTGTCTCCAACTTGGACCCCGCCACTCCTAAGTATGCGGAGGGCGACGAGGTTATGGGTCTGATCAAGCAGGTCACTCAGGGCGACCCGAATCAGGAGCGCATCTGTGAGCTGTTCCAGGCATTCCACAAGCCTGGTCAGCCCTCCCCGTTCCGCCTCAACCCGGCCATCACCCACCGTCATGCTACTGACTCTGGTGATGGTAACGTTGTCCAATCCACTCCAGCAATCGTAGGCCGGGGAAGTGGCTGCCTCAAAGACGAGCAGGCTGCTTCGACTCAGCCTACTCGTGGAGCTGTCACGTCTGGTGATACAACTTCTATGAAGTCTGGTGTGGCTACGACCGCTCCCGTGGTCCCAAACAGCACTGCCTTGGGTTATCGTTTCGCCATGATGTTCGTCAATGCCCGAGAGAAAGGCTTCGAGATTGCTCAGGTCAACGCCGCCATGCGGGCTGCTAACAATGACCCTGACCGAGCTCTTGAGTTGCTCTTGGGTGTAAGTATCGTCTCTGGGTAGGTTACCAAATACCTAGAGGTGACTGACATGAATCTAGCAACTTCCTGTCAACACCAAAGGACCTGATATCCACACTTCCAAGAACACCGGTTTTGTTCAGGCCAAGCCTATTCAACAGACGGCCACCACTACTACCAATACCACCAAGGGAACCTCCACTGGCCATTTGGCAGCTTTTGAGTCTGCTCCCACTATGGCCGTTGGTTCTGTGGCTCCCAAGGCTCTTACCGGAATGGAGAATGGCTCCCAACGCCGTGACGGGCACAGCGATTACCTAGGTGTTTGTCGGTCGTTCCAGCGAGCCATGCATCAGGCCAACACTGAGGCTGCTCTTGCTCCTCGTCGTCCTGGCTTCGTCCATACCAAGTCCAACAAGAAGAACTGATAAAGAAGTCAATCGAGGGACCGATCCGACAACTTTGTGTTTGCATGGAGGCTACATGTTTTTGGGGATTTCAATATCAAGAGTCCTGGTGACTCTTTCAATTCTGGCTGTTACCGTCCTCTTGGACTAGTAACTTGTTTGAACATACTCTTTGGCCCTCTGAGATCTTCCCAAGTAGTTGGAGATTCATGAATGAATGGAAAATGAGCCTTCTTAAGATGTGCTTAGGCATCATGCTCCTTGACATCTGCCTTCCTGATTATCACTCTGTCGATCCACAGTGGAGATGCTTCTCTCCAGACTTGACACTTATATGCTTGCCAGGTATAGGCCATAGCTATGTTATGAAGTGATTCTGTCTTGCCAAGTATATTTTCCTGGAACATATGCCACCGGGCCTCATGAGCATGTCTACTCTCGAAGTGCCGACGCCTCCGGCTAATAGCTTTCCCAGTGACTTTTGGTGTTTAGTTGCTCTTCAAGGCTGTGTCCAGGAGGCATGATGCGTTGAGCCCTCGATTTTGGTGATCATCCGATAAGGTCGTTAACAAAGCACTGAACTTGGAGCTTCCTGGCACCAACCTATCAATAGTTGTTATCTCTATTCTGATTATAGGCTCACTTGAAATTGAACCGTGCTAAACCACAGGGCCATTGTATTGGCTAAGCTACATAGGTACCGTCAGTCACTCGTTCGTCTGATGTTTACTAAAGCCCTAAGTATTAAACTCCGTCCTTGCCCGTACAGATCACAGACTATGCTTCACTTTCTGCTTCACCAAGGCCACTCGACGTCGATAACCTGCACTTGCCAGTCATCTTTCCCTTCTCATTATCTCACCTCTACTACACCGTCGCCGCTAACGATCTCTAACCACTCTTCCATAACTTTCGCCACAATGGTAGAGCACAGTTTCAGCGACAGTGGTGATAATGACGATTGTGTGCTGATTACCCCCACACGTGCACCTCGTCGCCTACCAGCCGACCACTCTCTCATAAACGAAGAGTCATCGCTTTCCAGGTAAGTCCATCACGTCTGGTCTCACTCTCAACGTCTTGACTGCTGATTGTATTGAAGTGGAAACCACCACAAGCTACATAGCGCGCCACTTGCAAACGGTGAGGCAAGCGCATCGTACACCCCCATTGATCAGCCCAGCCTTCGCGAAATAGCAACTCAAGCTTTAAACCTCTCCGAGCCGCTTGCTCAAAGCCGCCACAATCACCAGCCCCCAGTCAGCACTGAGAATCATGAAATGGACCTTCGGCCTATGTCTTTGGCTGCGGACAAGGAGACCGGCGAAATCGACATTGTTGACGATTCAGACGAGGAGAGTCCTGCCAGAAGTATGACCATGACACCTGAGTGGGACTTGGAGGACAACCCCAGTATCCTTCCGTCTGTGGAAGGCCCCCAGCTTCCTTCAGATGACCTCGCCAAGCTGATTGCCGAGAAAGCGCCTGAGTTGCTCCCCAATCTTGACACCATCAGAAATCTCTTTGAAGAAGCTTACGCCAAGCAGACTGCAGCTCCCCAGGCCGACCGCAGCATCTTCCTACAGCCTCTCACATGGCCAGTCCGAAGAAGGTGGCCTACCGTGGATGGAAATGCGAATGCACCCTTCTTTGGACTCAATCAGATGGCCCCTTCCACCAGCCATTTCTGGGAGGAGGTCACTCACCGTGGCCTGTACCCAGGCACTTCGCATTTCGAAGGGCAATCATTTGCCGTGGGAGGTAGACACACGGGCTCGCTCGCATCTCGAATGAGGCTGCCTGAAGTAACCAGAAACCGATTCAAAGAGACGGACGGTTCCAGCGTTTCATCTCCAACCTTTCGATTCAGGTTGCCTGAGCCAGCTAGTGGCCATGACATCTTCCGTATTCCAGAGGAGGTGCTACCACCTGTGGATACCAGTGACATCGAAGACGATTCTTTCACCGATAGTGACGAGGGCGAGGAGGAATCCTTCGACGATAGTGATGAGGACGAAGACGAAGAGGATGAGGACGACAACGAGGACGACAACGAGAACGATGACAGGACCGAATTTGATGCGTTACTGGAGGAGAACACAGCCCCTCTATTGGCATACCAACCCGAGATCAACATGGAGCCTGCTGCGAAGAGAAGGAAGCTTGACGCTGCCGAATCATCGATGGGACAGAACTCAGGCAGTGTTCCAGCCCCCTCTTCTCCACCGGCAAGACAACATCTTTCAGACCTACTGGATGAACCCGACCTCCCGAGCGAATTTTACAAGATGCGGCTCCTCGAACTTCGCGCCAGACTCAAGGACGACGAAGAGAGGTTGCCACACATCAACAACCACAACGAGGCGAGGGACAAGGAGCTTCAGATCCTGCTGTTGCGAACCGATGTTGAGAAACAGCGGCTTCTTCTCAAGGCCCAGCTGGCATACGAGGAAGCCACTGACGGTGAGGAACAGGTCGTTCTGAACCTCACGTACCCATTCCCGACTCCAGGATCAGACAACCGTTATGGTTGTCTGCCGCGATCCAGCGTGTTCATGCTGAGGGCCTTGATCAAGCTAAAAGACGAGCTGAAAGTCCTGGAAACTGAGCTGGAAGGAAACAAGGGAGAAGAGGACAACGAGGCAGCGGCGGAGAAGACCATACGGATGGAGAACTTGCGGTTCTTCATCGAAAAGTTCACGGGGTTTTACAACGCCGACCTCGAGAAGGAGGAAAAAGTCCGCAGAAAGCGTGACGAGCTTGAGCGACAAAGCAGCCTATTGGCCGACGGTTCTGCCGCGCAGCCATCCAAGACGAGCCCCCCGATCCGCTATCCCACGCAGATGATCCACGACTCTCCCAAGACACCTCCTCACCCTGACACCGGCGTCCAGTCACCGCCGGCGGAGCATTCCATCCCAGCTGCCATACCAGTGCCTTCCCCGCGACCGCTCGAGGACAGCGATGTCTCTCCACGAGACAACTCGGGCCGCCGGCTCCCACGACTCCCTCGTATAAACTCCTACCAGCCAAGACCCGACATGGTGGAGGAGGATACGCCGTCGGATTCTGACGTCTCCATGTAAACCGTGGAGGAAGTCTGAGGAAGCGTTGAGAATGTGTCTTGCCAATGCTGATCGCCCAAGCGAGACACCAAATAAGAGCAGCGGAAGGGGCGTCATAGTACCCTGCTTCATAAGGCAGGTTTGCCTTCCGCAAGGAACGATCAATGCCGGTATCTTTCAAAGGCGGGGCTAAGGAGAGTATTGCGGTGTTTTCGAGAAAGATATGGGTGCATCTTCTGCGCACCAGAAAATGCCCAGTCACTCGTCTCCTTTGTGGCCTTGGCTCCCTAAACGAAGCGCTGCTTGGGGGGGGGGTAGGCTGGGCCTCAATGGACCGCAGGAGGAGAAATATTTCGGGGCATTGTACGAGAAAAGAAAAGGGTTGGTCTCAGATTTCAAGGGGATATGCAAAGGTTCCTGCTCTGCCTGAAATCGAACATCATGCTTGCTGCAAGTGCAGATGAGGAGAGATATGCTCGATGGCTTTGATTTCGAAGGGGACTGGAAATCTCAGCATTGCAGGTTTGGCGGGCTACACAAATGGGCAACTCCATGGTCTCATCGTCGACCAGGAGTACTTTTGAGTAGTTTACTCCATGATATTGGTGGTCGCCCTTAGTGCAAGTACAGCTTGGGGCTCTCTCACATAGCCACCAGCGGGCATTCGAACCTTGAACATCATGGTCGATTACCTCAAACAATGGGGCCTTGCAGTGGGAAGAAGCCGTCAACTAGATCCCGTAATGTCGTTGTATATCCAAGTTGACTTTTACATACGCTGTTGACTTGCACCGTTGCCTCGGAATATGTGACAGTTCAGAACCTCCTCACGGCTCCTCTGCTCGAAGTTTGATGGCCATGTCCTAAATTCCATCAATGCCACATGGCTCCACCAGAGAAGAACATGTCCGTCCATTAGCCAGCGAATGCAAGCCGAATTAGCCGTCACCAAGGAGTGTATAGTCAGGTATCAAAAGCGTGATGGGTCGTCCAAGAGCGAGATAGGCCTCGTCTAGCGTGGACAGAAGACGATGTGCACGCATCTCATCGGTGTTGTCTAGCATCTAAAGAGGGCGTGCCGGACTCAAGACTATTCATCGCTTCAAATTCGTTCAGGACATGGCCTTCACATGCATTGAAGGTTGATAGCCCGTGCCCGATGAGGATGTTGGTCGTCGTCGTTGGCACACCAGCCCCAACACGCCAGCCCCAACTTGGAAGGTGGCAGTTCCGAGCAGCAGTAGCCAGCAGCAGGGGAAATCTCCCGAGGTTGAGATCCACAGCACGACTTGCAGCAGGATCGCATTGCAGCATGCAGGGGTAAATGATCTCGGGAACAAGGCTCCTGTCTCAGTACGACGCTGACATCGACGAACGCGGGAATACGTAAATGGTCACTATTTTAGGTAGAACCTGGCTGGTGTGATGTTTTGTCGTGGCCTTGGGGGAACTCGACACCGGTGAATTTCATGATTATGGTGTTGAGACAACCTTAAAGTGACGCCACGCTGGCCCTTGCTCGGCACATGTTGTCGAGGCAGTTCCCTGCAATGTGCCATGCACAGATCTGGATCGCTGCCCAGGCACGCCAGGCTGACAGGCTTGACGGTTAAGATTGTGCCGGACCAAGGTCGATCCACGGATGGGTCCGCTTGGCCTCCCGGATCCTGCGGAATGCCGGGAACGGACAGTGTACGGCGGCAGGGCGGTTCCTTCCCGGGCATTGATGGATGAAAATGATTGGGGAGCAGGAGCCTGGTTGGAGCCAAGCATCAGACCGTATCCGGGCTGGCTTCTGCTGCAAGCGATTGATGACAAGAAGCGGCCCAAATGATATGGCGTCGCGAGACTCAGGAAGATCGCGGATGAATCGCGCAGAGCTGAAGTACCAGTGGAGCATGGAGGGGCCCTGCAGCTCGGAAATGACGTGACGCGGGAGCGGTTGAAAACATGCCGTTGGCAGTTGCAAGCAGAGAAAAAGTTTTGCCCGTTGGTGACAAATGCTCGAGCCTCGTCATAAGGAAATCATCGTGAACTCCCGGCGATACCGTATGACTCGCAGGGGTGAGGGGGGCACAAACTTTGTGATGGGCACCGATAGTCTGGTCAAAACTTTCGTTATTAATGCAAGCAAAGGCCCGGGATAAACTTCCACCCAGATCGAAGCTCTCGTCATTGGAGGGCCCCAGCGCCATCGACCGGGGTTCACGTCGATCCGGAATGGACCTCTCGCGTCTTGTTGGCGTCGCGGGGAGAGTTAGACCCCTCCATCGCTGCTGGTGACCTGGTGACCCATTCTCGTGAGACCAGCTGGCTCGTGCTGGCTCAAGTGGTCAATGTGCACCTCATCTTCCCATCTTGACTGTTATGTTGGTAACCCTGTTGTAGTATAGTGTAGGACTCGGCCTCAGTTGGCGGATCTCCCTATCTCTAATACTGTGTAAGCAGTTCGGGAACCTAGAAGGTTAGAACGAAGATCATCAGAGGTTTGCTGACTCGTTTGGAGCCAACCACCGTGAGCAGATTCCGTGCGACCACAGACAGTGTGGGGAAGGACTGTGCTGGGCCCGGGCTGTTGATGAAGGAGCTTCAGGTCTTGGACAAGGATATAGCTCTGGAAGCTGATTGGGCATCTTCTGCTGCATCTCGAAATAGCTGCCGAGCCACCGTCAAAGATAAAGTATTGTGCAGATTACGGAACCTGAAGTTTGTTCTGCAGAGGCCGACGGTATGCTATTGTCGCCAGTATCACGAGACACGTTGGCGATGAAGGCATCGAGGCCCATTTATACGAGCTGCAAGCCAAGCATTGCTCAATGGTCGCAGAGACTGCCAAGATCGACGAGAGTTGCCTAGGTATTGCCGTTCCTGCAAATGTGTACCTAGGTAGGCCTGGTAGGCAGGAGCCTGGATCCAGCCCGAGAATCCCAACACCCGGACACCTCTGTAGGGCTTCGCTTGCAGGCTTGGTGTGACAGGATATATTGATCAGTCCGTGCGCCGCTGTGAGGAGCTTGACCAATTGCCAATTGGGGTGATCCCATGATGGATCTCCCTTCGTCGATGTTATGATCAAGGATCAATATTATCACTGTCGCTTGATGGATATTGCTTTTTTTGAGGCTGAACGAACATCAGTGATATCGAGGACAGTGTCATTGGCAACTTGCGACTGACTGGGAATACTTACACGGCAGCTGAGGCATGTGGAAAGACATTGCGAGAAGACAATATGACCTGATGCAACACCTAAGAGATAAAGTATGCCACAGACACTGGTCGTGCCCCTCTCCCCCCTGGGATCTGGATCGGTCGAGCGTCGGGGCCGAGAGGCACAAGAGCAAGCCCGCAGGGCGTAGGGCAATAGCCGTCGCCGAAGAGAAAATCTCCCATTCGTGACAGGCCCTGGAGCTGCCCAACCTGTGGTACAAATTACATGTAGAGCTCTGGCCAGTGTCTGAGGGGTCTTCAATTCAGGGGCTGGTGCAGCATGGATGGTTGCATCTCGGTAGCCCCAAGTAGGTACCAGAGTTGATTCATCATCGACGGGGCACGGCAATCACTTGCATGAGCAAGCTGGGGTTGGACGATGCTGGATGGGTACTGGTCGGCAGGCAGGCTGGGTATTGCCCTGCCTTGCTGGCAGCGGACACTGCTGTTTTGGGTTCCAAGGTTTCTTTCGGCCGTGAGAAAATCTGGGGACGATGGCGTGGTAACCTCGGAATGTCGCAAAGGGTTCACCCGGCGTCATCCACATAAATCCGTTTGTCTCGCAATAGCAGCCCGCCTCAGCTGGGTGCAATTAACCGCAGTCTGTGTTTGTTCAGTCTGGACCCATCTGATGCTCGTCTCGTCTTGATGCCAGGAGGCTTCAAGGTGGTCTCGGCCGAGTGCTCCGTAGGCAGGCTCTGATCATTCTCGCTCGTCAGTTTTTCCTGGCTTAACCCCACGACCGCGTTCTGACCTTATACCCATAGCTGCACGTGTTGAAGATCTCTTGTGATGATGATTGCTACTATGTATTAGGCAAGCCCAGGTCAGCCAGAGGTACAGATAAGCGTATTGCGTACGTAACTGGCTGCACAGGTAAAGATCCGTACTACCTACCTAGATACCTAGGCACGTAGGTATACCTGTAATCTGAAGTCTTCAGGTGGTTGCCCGTCGGACCTTGATCGACGTCGAGCTACTGTGTATGGAATGCAGACCACCGTGGAAGCTTCTGTCGACTGACAAACTGTGTGGCTTGGTGGATCGCGAAGAAAAATGTTTGATCCACGATACCGTAGCTACTGTACCTAGGCATGTAACCTACCTAGGTACCCACAGTACTATTAGGACGGAGGTGCTGTAGTAAGTGACCCTGGGTACATTCTTCACGGCACACACACAGCAGGGCGTCAAAGTCTCTGGTAACCAAGATTCCATTTCATGTGTCGTTCCTTCCACACGTATTTCAAGTGAACTCTTTACCATCCCATTCCCTGTACCACCATGCGCTAGAATTGACAACGATCCTGGAAGTTTTGGGTTTGGCCCGTTTGGCAGCAGGCGCGATGCAGCTCCCAGCTCGCGCACTGTACGGACGTGCGTACATACATACCTACTACTGTAGTTGTATGTACTATAATTATGAGGTCTGTGTGGCAGTGTTCCCTCCCCTTGCATGTATCTTGTCAGCAAAACCATGCACTTGGAGTACAGTACATCTATTGTCTGTGCGGATGTACCTATGTACATTCCTTGATGGTGCCCGCAGCTGCCCAGGCTTGGCTGTCCAGGTGCCTGTCTTCAGGGCTGTGACGGCAGGACAGGGCAGGGCAAAAGGCAAGGACAGGGCACGAGGACCCATATTCAAGCGATCCATCGAGCCATTCCCGGGCTGGCTGGGCTGGCTGGTCTGCTGGTTGGCAGACTGGGCTGGGACCAAGTTTTAGCTCAAGGGATTTTCTCACTCTATCATCTCCAAAGATCCATGATTCCATCCCATCCCAACCCATCCCCAGCCGTCACCCAATTTACCTACCCTAAACCAACACTATCACTCCTAGGACGCTCCTGCCCGCAAACCCGCCCTGCACTGTCCATTCTTGGCTTTTGCGCTTTTTTCGTTGCCTTGCGCTTGCTAGTTTACGGTGCCTTCGCTACTTTGCACTTCCTGGGATCTTCTGCCGGGCTGTGCCTTCCCTTCCTTGCCATCAGGGCCGTCCTCCGGTCTCCGTTACGTTTAGTTTAGTTGCTTGACCTGTTGCCCTTGCGCCCTTGCCCTTGCCTATTCCGTTACCCATCAGGACCTTTCCTGGTACACACGGAGGGGAAACCAAGAGAGAGAGAGAGT
>LKEA01000032.1:49983-78530 GCA_003795315.1 Cytospora schulzeri | reverse complement strand
AAAATCACCCCGTCTTGTACCGTCTCTGCGCTTGCTTGGGTTTGGGTTTGCACCGTCCCGCCGTGTCGTCTGTGTCGTGTCGTGTCGTGTCGTGTTCGGTCCGCTCCCTTGAATCACTCTTGCTTGCACTTACTTGCACTCGCGCATTTCCCCTCCCGAAACTTCCCTCTTGGCCCCTCCTCTTCCTCTTTTCTTCTTCCTCTCTTCTTCACCCTCACACAACACGATCGTGAACGACCGACCTACTTGCGACTCCTTCGCGTCCGTCCTGAGCGTTCCTTGCTTGCAGAAGCATCTTTTTTGTGTGTGTTGTGCTCTTTGTCGTCGACCGTATTCTCTTGGCGCAAAATTCATCAATCCCATCATCCACTTCTTAACCTGTGTTTTGTGCCCTTGAACGCGATCCACCCATATCGTGGTCATCTCCTTACCCGCTCTCTCCTCTCGAGCCCTGTCAAGAATTTAAGAGCACCAGCTCCGACCGAGAAGATCCCCGAGCGTTTTTTCGCAACCTCACGAAGATACGACATACGTTCCGCGACGACCGCTTCGAATTTGCGACCCGCGACCCGCGAACATCATCTCCTTGACTACTGCGCCATTCCGTGCCAGTAATACCTTCGCGACAAGCTTTCCGCTCCAATTCCTAGTCTAGTCCACCTCGAGGCTGCGCATTCGCATCCGAGAGTCACTTCTCTACCCGATTCGATACTCGTTCCATAGAATACAAAGGGCTTATTGCCAACATATCCCGGCGTTCTCGGCTTGACCTGTTGCCTTTGCGCATTGGTAGCTGGACTTTTTATCTCTGGAATCAACTTCACTGGAAAGGAGTGTGTTTGAAGTCGTTAATTCTACCTAAAGGTGCGTGATAATCATTGTGCAATTTTTTCCTTCGTTTTCCTCTTGTTCGCTTGTGTGCGTCATGGCAAACCTTTCCGGGAGATTTGGAGCCTTGTTCGTCATTCCTGCCCCTGGACCTGTGGAGCCCCTGGCCTTACGCGACACCCCGATCCGAACCGTCTCCGCCATCCGTGCGAACTGAGGACTCCGCGATGAACCAGAAGGATAGCCATCGTCGACATTTTGCGGAAGGCAGCCCAACTCGGCTTGACGACATGTTGCGCGCGGTGCCCCAGTAACTGTGCCCCAGTAACTGTGCCTCAAGCTGGGCCAGGCTGGGCTTGGACAATGCGATACACCGCGCAGCGAAATTCGAAGAAAACCAAGGGTGCTAGACGTGGTCAAAACACAAACATTTTGAGAGGCGAGGATGGAATCCTGGAACGGGACTGAGCTGCCGAATACGAAGGCGCTGTGAGTCAAGAAAAAGAAGAAGCAAGAGACAAAGCTCAAAGGAGAGAAAGCTACCAGCGGTCAAGCCTCTTGTACCTTGAGACTGCAGCACCAGATCGGGCTCAGCCTCTCATGCGCCCCGGTTCCACTGAATGGATATCGCACCGCTCGGAATAATTTGATGGCTTCGTCTTGCCTTGGAATGTTGCCCAACAACGCCATCATCGGGGGCACCACGCGCGTCCGACACTTCAAACCCACCGACACCTTGCGTTGCAAGCGCGCTCATTGCGTTCCGTCATCATGAGCCCGGACGATTCGCCGTGGAGCCGCCCCGGATTCTGGACTCCAGATTCTTTGCCATACATCATTTCCGGGTTGTTGACGATAGTCTACTGGTCTCGCACATCCGTCGAAAGATCTCCTGCGCAAAGATTGAGCAACGAAAAGGACTCTGCCCCAAGGCATCCTGGCAATCCCAATCGCAGAGCTCCATTGTACCTTCGACTGTGAGGCCCCGAACGAACGAGTTGGCACATAAGGTCGAACGCCTTGCGTTGCCGGGGTGGCAATATCTTCGTGCCTCATGCCATTGCGCTAGTCTCAGCATACTCTGTGACACTGTTTCAGGACCGAGGTCTCCCGTATGCCGAGAGACTTCCGATGCAACTTAGGAGTCGCCAAGCCAGCCCTCTGGACTGCAACTTTTCCTCCTGCCTCGGCAGTGGATACCCTTGGGCTACTATCCCGTCTACCCGTCGTCACTTCGCGATCCGGGTTTTGTTTGGCCGATGTCTGGCTCTGGCCTTTGGGTGGAGTTCTCAACGGTGTTAGGATATGCCACCGGGTATAGAGGTCGTCGCAGGGTCGGATGCACATCAACGGGCTCCATTTTCCACCACATGGCTCTGCGTGGTTCCCAGCGTGTAAAGCCCAGTGTTTCTGTCGAGGAACCAACCGCGCAACAGACGCCGGGCCACTGGACGATTCGCAAACACGACTTAAAGCAAATAGTGGCTAGGCACTCCGACTTTGACTCCTCCATCGGCCGTGGTCCCTCGATGTGGCCCATTCTCCGGAAAGCTTGCACATGACTTGTGTTCTCCACATGTCTCTTCATGTACCATATGTTGCGTGCGCGATCTGTTTTATGTCTTGTTTCTACCTCTTGTCGCTCTCTGTCTGCACATAATCGCAATTTCTTGTTTTAGCTGACGCAGCAATTTAGGTTTTTCAAGGCGTGTGGGCGTCAACGGATTCATCAATCGCAACTATCTGTCTTCTTTCTGGTAAGTGTCGGCTGTTCATCCTTTTTTTATTACCATATCGTCCTTCCTCGCGTCGTCTCCGTACGCTCTCCTGCCTGCAAGACTCTGGACATCCCCATACCTGTTGGCAGCCCCACATTGTACCGGCCGAGATATATGGTTTACTGTTGAGCATTTGGTCGTCCTGGGCAGAGTGCCGTCGGTACGTGGCCCAAAGGTCGAGAGCTCTCCAGTAACATGAATCTTGGCCCATCCGGGTTGGTGCTTCAGTTCTTGAGTACCGAACAGACATCAGTGGTATGGCATAACTTCAAACCCATCTGCTGCTGGATATGTCATTTGGCGAAGTCGTCAGGTTGCCTGTTGCTCTCCGTAATTTCTGGCGACCACTGCAGACTGCCGAATTGGCCTACCAACATTACGTGCCATCATGGCCCCAATTGTTCGGCCTGTGGTGAACAGACATGAAGAAAATCAGCAGTCCCAGCACTCAATTCTTGCCTGTTTGAATTGCCCACTAGCTGTTTCGATGGCAGGGGCCCACCTTCATCCCATCTCTGGCCCAATTTTCGGAGCAGTACCCGCTGAATTTTTCTGCTGTGCCCTGGTCATTTTTACCTCCTTCACTTGTGGTGACTTGATTACTATTGCTTTTCAATGTGAAAATGCAATAAGCTAACAAATCCACGCTCAACAGACTACTCAAATTACCTTACCATTTAAACATCTCGGCCAAAACTGATCCATTTCAAATCAAAGGTACGTTATGCCATGATTTTTCTTGTTCATACTACCCCAAGGCTGTTCATCCACCAAGTGGACTGGATCAGGAATACGTTGCTCTCTACTCCACTCCCTTTGCTCTTCTGTGGCGACTGCTTTCAAGATCTCTGTCCCCTTTCGTCCCATATCGATTTGGTTGTTCATATCACATGGTGGGACGGCAGCGGGCCTTGCACAGAGTGTCCCGTCCGATATTGCAGTCCCTGCCGTCTGATGTCTACCGGCTCCTATCACATTGACCAGTTGGGCAAGGAGGCCAAGAGAGGGTTGAAGCAGCCTCGCCAGCTTACACGAGGCTATGGGAAGTCAGATCCACTCCAACGTCACCTCTTTGACGAGGCTGTCATTTGTGCCTCCACGGTCCAATCTGCCTGGACCTTGACATCACTCTCCCCACGAGGCTATCACAACATGTCCCTTGCAGGGCCAACTTCCCTACAATCTTCATCAAAGCAAGGTTTAGTTTCGAATTGCTTACAACACTCACCAATCCACTATGCTCCATGGGCAAGCCTACCTGGTTTTCAGTGAGAACATTGCCTTACCAAGGATCATTGCTGTCAGTACCAGGAAGCTTGCCCCGAGTGGAGCATGTCCTGGTTGCTTCAAGTCTACCCATTGTTCTTATCACTTTCCATTGCCATTTTTTGCACAAGTGCCATCATTCCCAGCTTAGGACTGTCCTCCACATTGAAAACCTACCTATTCACGGAAGGCCATAGTTGGCATTGAACATTCACATCCTCCAATTCTTTCCATGGGCTGGCAAGAGTTCCTTATCATTGGCCCACACTACCCTACCCACTGCCTTCTATATTCTGGGAAGAGACTTGCCTGTGCATCCACACCGTCTTGTCATCAACTCAACAAGCTTCCGGAATTTTGTATGTGCTGGGAGAAGTTCTTTGCAGAGGATACCCCCGCCTAGCACTGAATCACTCCGTTTTAGCGCATTATCGTTCGTCCTGTCCGAATCTATAAAGACCTGCCTCGCTTCCCGATTTTTGCTCTCTTCATCTTCCCCCGTTACCCACCACAGAATCTATTTGGCCGCCAAGCAGGACCGTACTTGTTACCAAGTTGGTTCAGTCAGTCAAGCCTTTCTTTTCGTTCATGTATTCGTTGCCTCGACTCAACAAGTTCTAACAGAAACATAGATGGCTTTCCAACCCAACAACAACGGCATGCCCGACGGTGGGGCTCCCATGAACGGAGGTGGCATGGACGGCCAGTTCCCCGGTGCGCCTAACATGCAGGGCTCAGCCGTCCAGACCGTTACCAACGAGGCTGCCCGCACTCTCTGGTACGTTTGCCTGAATCCATGGCCGTTCTATCGCAACAATTCCCTCTAACCTTCAGTAGGATGGGCGAGCTCGACTCGTGGATGGATGAGCAGTTCATCAAGACGCTTTACCAGAACCAGACAGGCAATGACGTGAACGTCAAGATCATCCGTGACCGTGGCACTGGGTAAATTCCCCCCTCCCCCCCCTCACTAGAAATCATACTAACTCTCTCAGCAATGCTGGATACTGTTTCGTCGAGTTCCCCTCTGCTGAGGCGGCTAACAAGGCCCTCGCAATGAACGGAACCCCCATCCCTGGCTCCAACAACCGTCACTTCAAGCTCAACTGGGCCTCTGGTGGCGGCTTGATTGACCGCCGGTTTGTTCTCCGTCTCCAAAGCCTTTCGACTTAGCACTGACTTGAACACAGTGACGAGCGTGGCCCTGAGTATTCGATCTTCGTCGGTGACCTCGGCCCCGAGGTGAACGAGTTTGTTCTCGTTTCCCTCTTCCAGGCTCGCTTCCCGTCTTGCAAGTCCGCCAAGATCATGACCGACGCCACCACTGGACAGTCGCGCGGATACGGATTCGTGCGCTTCTCCGACGAGGGCGATCAGCAGCGGGCTCTCCTTGAGATGCAGGGTGTGTACTGTGGCAACCGGCCTATGCGCATTAGCACTGCGACGCCTAAGACGCGGTATGTCTTCTTGTTGTCTTCCGGCTCACCTCATCTTACTTGCACTCACTGACTTTGCTGCTTCAGCAGAAACCACAACCCTTACAACAACGGAGCTGCTCACGGCGGACCCATGATGGGCAACCCCATGCAGCCTGGAATGGGCTGGGGTATGCCCCAGCCTGGGCCTTTCTACCCCGGTGGCGGTGCGCCTTACGGCGGCGGAATGGGCTCTGCGCCCATGAACCAGTTCACTGACCCCAACAACACGACCGTCTTCGTTGGTGGTCTCTCTGGCTACGTCACAGAGGACGAGCTGCGTTCTTTCTTCCAGGGATTCGGAGAGATCACATACGTGAAGATTCCTCCCGGAAAGGGCTGTGGCTTCGTCCAGTTCGTGCACCGTCATGCCGCTGAGATGGCAATCAATCAAATGCAGGGCTATCCCATCGGCAACTCTCGCGTCCGCCTCTCTTGGGGCCGTTCGCAGAACAACTCTGGCGTGGGTACTCCTTACCGTCCTGCTCCTCCCCCTCCTCACTACGGAATGGCCCCCCATGGTGGTCCTGGTCCTTACGGTCCTCACCACTTTGGCGGTGGTAACCCTCCTCCTCCCCCCATGGTGGTGAGTCTCTTTGCTGTCCTTTGAAACTTGGTGTACTGGCGTCTAACATTTTATTTCCTCTGCAGTAAACCGCGCCTTGCTTCAGCCGTGACATTGCCTTGATGCATCGCAGAAGGTGTTAGGCGTGCGGCGTTTCGGCTGACAAAAATCACGATGATATCCGGAGTCCTCGACGTTCTCGACACTCCCTGCACGGTTTTCCTTCGTTCCGGTCTGCGTTCGTCGCCCTTCACTGCTTCCCGCGTCGAGATACCCCCTGAAGTTCTTGCAAGTTACAGTCCTGCTTCTTGCGTTCTGCATTTCACTTGCCTGGGCACTCTTCTCGACATCGTCATACTTCGGAGCAGTCGTTGGTCGTTCTGGCAGTCACTTTGATTTCGATTTCCTTTTCTTGATCCCTCTGGACGGCACGACACATCATGATGACCCCTACGAGAACATTTTCGCGAACACGAGTCTACATGAAGTGGATGGAGTGGTGAATTGGCAGTGGGCAGAGTTTGGGGTTTGTGGCGTTCCAGAATGTCATTCGTTACATGAGAACAGAGAATATTTCCTTGCGCGAGAACAAAAGCAATTTTTTTTACGGCATTCCACGGCATCTCTCCCCTTTCGTATGCGGTACAGGACCACGGCGACTGGGAAATGCAGGAATATCTTGAGGGATTTTGCGGTTTTATCTTTTAGGTAGTGCGTTTCTGATGACGCTGTCTTCCACTATGCACTTTCAAATACGGATTCTGCTTTCCCGCACATCTTTTTTTGCACAGGCTATGGACACGGATCTGGTGGCATCTTTCCGTTTCTAGCTATGTCTCTCATGTCTCTCATGTCTCTCTTACTTCTTTATGTGTTGCATATGGGCATCGACTTTGATTCATGTACTGCTAATATCTAGGTCCTGTACATTCGTTGACTGTAACCCCTTTCCCATTCTACCTGTCTTTTTCTTTGACCTTCGTACTGTCCCGCCGTTATGCTCGTCTAGGTAATGAACTTGGAAGTATATGGGTACCATGTAGGTACCTCGTAGGTTGTACCCGTATATAGGGCATTATGCTACCTTTTCCGTCGGGTACGAAGTCGCAGGGTAACAAGGGTGCCTTACCGGTTGCTGATAGCTACCTAGGTAGCTAGGTAAGTAGGTAGCTATAGCTGTTGCGGAGCTCAGCCGGACATAACGTTTGAGGCCGGCGTAGCTCCAGATGCCGAGCAGCCAGGTCATAGCTCGTCGAGAGCTCAGGTTGGGCAGAGTTTAGGGTTGCTGGGAAGGAGGAATTGTGCAACGGCTTCAATATAGTAGTTGACGAAGAGATCAATCAAGTGATATGTCCTCCGCACAGAGACAATATCAAGCACAATGCGCAAGTTTCCCGAGACTTCGTCCCCCTTTCTTTGCGGGATACGCAACGGAAATTCGCATCCAATCCGGAGAACTTCAAGTCCCTTCCAAGGTTGCTAACGACAACGGTATCAAGCCCAGCGTGCAGACGAGCTGTTGCAGCCCTGGGAAGGGGAGCACGACAGTGTTTGGATATCTAGAGTGGTTCACTCGACTAAATAGCGGACAGCTTAAACAAAAGCTCAAGGACACGATGGGTGGAATGCAAGGCACTTTTATTTTGCATCCACCAGAGGAATACAAGGTGGTTGTGGATGCACACTCCTCTTTCTCGGTTGCAGTGACTTGTAGGTAAGAACGTTGGTTCCTGTATGGCGAAACAGAGGGGAGAAACAAGAAAATAATTCCCTGTTACGACACGAAACTCCTCCCGAACTGCCGCTTATGGTGCGGATGCAGTTGTCTATGAACCTTTTGCCCGGGTAACGCTTCGGATTTACAGCCTGGGAACTGGCGACAGACCAATGCCCAGGTGGCGCAGACTTCAAGTCAATTCAAAGCTCATCGGCTGGGGATCTGTCGTCTCCTGGATGTGGTATATGGACAATGGTTTCTCGGAGCAACAGTGTTGGTGCAGTCGACATGGGGCGACGTAGGACCAGCATTTAGAGATTTCAACTCACGCTGAAGATGAATTAATATACTGTTCAGTTTCAACAACTGGCTTGACAAGGAACAAGAATCGACACCGAAGTCGACCACGGAGCTTAGTAGAAGGAAGAGAGCATGATGATTGTTGGATCTGACAGGGTGGTTGACGGCAATGGATCTTTACGAAACACCACAGCAAGCTAATAACAACCTTCCGAGATACTCTTCGTGCCGGAAAATTGCAGAAAAGAACGTGTGGGAGTTCCAAGGTTCCCTATATGCGCTGGCATTCACTCTTGGCAATGGGGCAATGGGAATGGCCACAAGGGGAGCGAGAGTTGGGAAGGCCTCATAGGTCTGATACAAGACGAGCTACCTAGCTTGGCATTAATATGGACTAGATGCTTCACTAATTTCTTTCTTGCTTTTGTAACAAGCTGGACCGTCACAGTTGAGCTGGAAACACATTGGGGGGTGGGCAGTGATAACCATGGATGTCCATTGGGGGGAGTATCAGGGAGGTCAAAAGATACGTACCTCTCAGTAGAAAGTTGCAGCCACACAAGCACAGCCACAAAACGCTAGGCCGCCCGAGGTTCCAGCCACTTTAGTAGCGTCGCTTTCAGCTGCAGGCTGGCAGGCAACGCGCAGCTTCCAGTTGCCTGAGGGAAGCTCCAAACCGTCAAACCGTCATCCACCCAAAGAACCAACAACGAAGCTCTCCTCTCACCACACTGCCGCCGAACCCCTTCACTCATCATCCCTCCAAACCTCAATCAACCCAGCACCATTACCTCCCTTTGTCCCCCTTGAGCCCTCCACACACATATACCCTCACCCAACCATAGAAAGTCATCATGGTAAGCCACCGTATCCGCCAGCTGCCCCTCTCTTTCCCGACACCCTCAAGCTAATCAGGCCCCATATAGACGTCGATAGGAACGGGTTACGATCTCGCCAACTCCATCTTCTCCCCCGACGGACGCAACTTCCAAGTCGAGTATGCTGTAAAGGCAGTTGAGAACGGTGGCACGTCAGTCGGTATCCGGTGCAAAGATGGCGTTGTTCTTGCGATCGAGAAGGTGGTCACATCCAAGCTGCTGAAGCCCGGCTCAAACAAGCGGATCGCTACTGTTGACAGGCATCTGGGTGTTGTACGTCTCTCCTCCCCCAATTCCGCCTTCCTACCTGGCCCAGGATTGGTTTGCAATTGGTCAATCATGGATACAGTACAGTAGTGCTAACACCGCCTCCGTTTCGTCCGTAACAGGTCTACTCCGGCATGGTCCCCGACGGCAGACACTTCATCGACCGCGCACGCGACGAGGCCCGCTCATGGCGCGACAACTTCAAGACTCCCATCACCACCGCCGACCTCGCAGCCCGTATGGGCGGCTACCTACAAGCCTACACCCTCTACCAGTCCGTGCGGCCCTTTGGCATCACCGCCATCGTCGGCGGCTACGACAGCGAGCTGGAGCTCCCCGTGGACGGCGAGGTGGGCTCGGGCCCCAAGTGCGGAGCGGGCGGCAAGGCCGAGGGCAAGAAGCACGGCGGTCCCTCGCTGTACATGATCGAGCCCTCAGGCCTGTACTGGGGCTACTACGGCGCCGCGACGGGCAAGGGCCGGCAGGCGGCCAAGGCGGAGCTGGAGAAGCTGGACCTGAGCGGCGACGGCATCACCCTGGAGGAGGCGGTCAAGCACGCCGCAAGGATCATCAACCTGGCGCACGACGACAACAAGGACAAGGAGTACGAGCTCGAGATGAGCTGGATCAGCAACCATGACGGCCCCACCAAGGGCCGGCACGAGGAGGTGCCCAAGGCACTGCGCGAGGAGGCGGAGCGGTTAGCCAAGGAGGAGGACGATGATGAGGATGATGGTGATAAGAAGGACGGCGACAAGATGGAGGAGGATTAGGTGGGCCATCGAAACAGGGTCGTCTGGCCCAGGGATGATAGGCGCTAACTAGGACTAGAAAGGGAGGGGCGACGAGGCCATTAGCATGACTTCCTTACCTCCTCCTGAGCGAGCGTCCGATCACTGTATAGGGCGGGCAACTCGCCGCGCCATGGATGGGCAACAAGTCCGTATCACGACAATGGTATCGCCACCAACATGACGGTTTTGGCGGTTCAGGTATGATAGAATAATGAGACATTGCACTGGAAAACCCTCGACTTTTCCCCAGGGCTTGCATATTTGCATGTGAACAGTCAGATTGGTTTATGTAGATATATATGTATCTATATGTGCTTAAGTATGCAAGTCGCTAGCATTCACTTCTCGCTTCGTAATCACTCCTCATCCTCCTCATCGGCCTCGTCGTCCTCATCATCCTCAGCCTCATCCCCGGAGTCACCAGATGCCTCTGATTCCACATCGACATCGGGCAGTGCGACGAGTGTGGGATGGGTCTGGATCCACTGGGTCCAGTCCGCAATGATGGTCGAGAACTGGAAACCACCCTTCATGGCCCACCGCATGGCGAGCCCGCCGTAGCTATCCCATACCATGTGGAAGCGGCTGGCGTCCCTGCTGAGGATGCTCATGACCACCAGCAGGCTCGCGTTCGACGCCGACTTGGCAAAGGCGTGCGACTCGTCCTTGGTCATCTCGTCGTGGATCTCCTCGAGCAGCTGCATCTGGTCCTCCAGGTCGACCTCGTCGCCCTGCTGCTCCTGCTCCTGCTCCTCCTCTGTCTGTTGTTCCTCCTTGCTGCCGCCGGCCTTGGCCTTCTTCTGGGCCTTGGCGAGCTCGGCGATGATGTTGCCCGCCTTCCTCGCGAGGTCCTTGGTCTTGGTGGTCCGCATCATCTGCAGGAGGGGCAGCAGCAGCCTGTAGGCGAGGGGGCTGGCGGCCTCCTTCCTGGCGTAGATGGCGAGGAGGTCCAGGGCGCGGTGCTTGAAGTTGATGACCGTCTCTTTGGCGTCCTTGTTCTCCTTCTTCTTGTTGCCGTCCTTCATCTGCATCTTGAAGGCCGCCGAGAGCTTCTCGTCCAGCGCCATCATCTCCGAGTCGCTCATGTCCGAGTCGTCGTCCGACGAGGCGGCCTCCTTGTCCTTGTCCAGCCGGTGGCTGTTGAGGAGCTTGGCGAGGTCGTCGTCGAGGGCCTTGAGCTTGCTCTCGGCCTCGTCCATCACCTCGTCCTCCTCTTCCTCGTCCGCGCTTTCTTCTTCTTCATCGTCGTCGTCCTTCTCGTCCTCGGAATCTCCTTCTCCTTCCTCCTCCTCTTCCGCATTCGCCATGCCGACAAACTCAACGTCCGAGCCGAGCTCAGATACATCGTCCTCATCGGCATCAGATCCGGCGACTTCTTCGGCATCCTCCATGTCCGCGTCCGTGTCGAACAGGCTCCGCAGACCCTCGGCATCTTCCTTTGCTGCCAGCGTGTCCGTCAACAGCGTAAGCGCCGCCTCGGTCATGAGACCCGTGAAGCCCTCAAACACACGCTCGGCCGTTTGCCTCATGAGAGAAGAGGGGCGTGCCACCATGGCGAGCAAGATCTCGACAAGAAGCGCCGAGACATCGCCCTCGTCATCGGTCTGCTTGCTGAAGAGCTTCTCGTGGCACTGCTTCAGGTCGTTCAGGATCTCAATGGCATCCGGCTCCTCGTTGTAGAGCTGCAATATCGCAACGGCGTAGAGGAGAGCAAGTCCCTGATAGGCGCCGCTCTTGTCCCCCTTGGCCGCCTTGGGGTTCGTCAGCTGCTGCAGTTTCTCCAGGGCCTCGATGAGCTCCTCCTGCAGCTCGTCGTCCATGTCGACGCTGCTGGAGTCGATGAGCATGATGGCGTTGCAGAACTCGCCAAAGTCCTCCGGCCGCTTGACGAACTTGGCAAGCGCCGAGGTGAGCCGTTGACGGAGTATAGGCTTCGTCTTGTCGCTCAGGCCCGCGACGGCGCCGCCGGCCTTGGGGTAGGCGAGCTGGGCAAGCTCTTGCAGGGCGTAGCCGCCCACGGAAGCCTTGCTCTTTGCATCTGCCTCGGGAGGGACGACGCTGGCCAGCCTGAACAGGTAGTCCCCGTAGACGAGCACGTGGTTCTCGGCGCTGTCACCGTCGGAAGTGAGGACGAGCTGCTTTATTGTCTTGATAAGCTCTTGGGCGTGCTTAGGTTTTGTGAGCTGCAGGAGCTTGTCGACGGTCTTGCTGTTGGTTCGCTGGTCGAAGTTGTAAGCACCATGCTTGCCGAGAAGGTACTGCACGATCGTGGGGACCAGGTCTCGGTTTTGGTCGGCGGCATGTTCGATGCCCTTGAGGGCCTTGGTAGCTGCGCGATGCAGGTATCGGTCTTGTTTCGCCGCCTGGTTCATCAGGCAGGTCGTGAAGTTTTGAGAGAAGAGGTTGTGTACGATGTGAGGGTGAGTGAGACCAGTCTCGAGGAACTTCTGGAAGATCATGAAGCCAGTGAACTTCTGGGGCTCGGAGGCCGTCTTGGAGAAGAAGCCCTGGTCCACAACACGGCTCCAGAATTGCTTGAACTGGTCCGAGGCGTCGGTGGACTTGACGCTGGCCAGCTTGATGTAGTGGGCCAGGATCAAGTCCCATACGAAATGCAGTTGTGCCGTCCAGCTGCCCTGCTTCTGCTTCTGCTTCTGGCCTGGCACCTGGTTCGGGTCCGGCTCTTGGGTGCTTGCCTCCTGCTGCTTGCCGCTATCCTTCAGGACGGCCGGCAGTTCGCCGAGGTATTTCGAGGAGAGGAAATCGCGCCAGGACTTTGAGGGCAGCTTGATCTTGGGGAAACGTTCCGTGAAGACGACCGTCACGGCAACCGCCTCTGGTGTCTTCGCCCACCCAGCCGCGTCGAGCTTCTGCAGGGTGTCCTCCGCGACTTCCTGGTCCATCTGAGACACGGCCTGCACGATGACCCAGGCACACTGCGGCTTCAGCCAGACCTTCTTCTTGGCCAGCTTGATCAGGAGGTCCAGAATCGTGTGCCACCTCGTCACGTCGTCGAAGAGAACCTTGGCCCGCACGAAGCACTCGACACCAAAGAGCTGGCCGAAGTAATGGTCCTTCTCTTCCTGACCGGCGATGTTGCCCACAGGTTTGGTCTTCTCCACCAGCGTGTTCAGCACAAAGGCAAAGGTCAGACCCCTGTACCTATTGTTGCAGAGGTCTTTCTCCCCCCATAGTTGTTGTAGGATCTCGGTCAGCACGACGCTGAAGCCGAGCCTGGACGCTTTCCTGCTGCTGGCGAGCCCTCGGAACAGTCGCTTCTCGAGGTGTCTGTCGAGGGTGGTCTCGAGGACGCCGTCGCCATCCAGCAATTTCGATATAATGACATCGGCGGCCTGGATACGCTCGTCGGCATCCTCGCTGCCCAGGTACTCGTAGAGGGGGCCCTCGATCGTGCGGTCCTGGTCCTCGGGGAAGTTCGACTTGTCGGCGAGGAGCTGCTTCTTGGTGAGGGGTTTGGCAGCCTTGACGGGCACGCCGTTCAGCTTCTTCTTGGCCAGGAACTTCGGGGGCTGCTGCTGTGTCGGCTCGGCATCGCTATCGTCGGCGGGGGCGTCGGTCTTGACTCGTTTTTTGGAGGGCTCTATGGCATTGGGGTTCTCCTTGTGGTGCTTCCTCTTGATGTTGCGAGCCATCTTGTATCAGACGTCTCGGGATTGGGATTTTTTTTATTGTGAAATTGACCTGATGTGTCAGGCAAGAGGATATGTGAACCTCGAAATGCTCCTCATCACAAGCTCGCCAGGCACGTCGAAAAAAAGTTGGCCGTAGTCTTGCGATCGGCCTGTGATTGGCTGAAAGAATTTACATAAGCAAGCGATAAACCCATCGATTAGATATGCTGTTTCCGATAAGTGATAACCGAGTCGACCGCACTCAACTCATGATCTTCGTGATAATCGTGGCCCAAAAGCACTCCTTCAATGTGTAAACCTCTGATAAAGCTGCCAATGCCAATTTGTTCCTTCGTCACCCCATCAGTCCTACCAGTGTGTTCATATTCGCAGGACGCTTCAAGACGAAGCTAGTCAAAGCTTCCAATCCTGGGTAACTTACGGCATGGAAGTCGAGCCACATATTCAGGGACATCTGGAACATCATATTGCCTATCACGAACTACCAGGGAATGGCCATATCTGCTCCGTTGTTGACGTTGCCAATGCCAATTGAACGGATGGTGTCTATACCCAATGCGGCCGAAGTAATACAAATCTCTCAATCAGTATGATACACCATCGACGATGTGTAGGACCACGGTATTGCTTGCATTGGCAGACAATGATCCCAGTGCCAAGGTGTAGAGGGTGCTGACAGATATCCTGGTATGCTGGCTGGGCATCGTCCAGGTATGAAATCCATCTGGCTCGCTCAAGCATATTGGTCTTGGTGAAAGGCCGTATACGTAGTGATTCATCCCCACACTAATAACGGGAGGCGCAGCCGCCTGTGGATTTGACCCAAAGTGTCAGTGTCTTGCGTACGACAAATGCATCGACGCAGCATCGTCCCCGCTTGCCGGATCTTCTCTCGGCGTTTCTTCAATGGCTGCAAAGAGGAAGGGAGAATCGTATTCTTTCGATGTTGTTGGTAATTTTGGTCTGATCCATGTGCTTGATGCGCCTGTAGATCCCTCCCTCTCTTCGCCTTGATAAACATAGGCGTGTATTGTATAGCTGGTTAGGGGATCTCAAAAGCCCCTGTATGCCTGGTATTTACTGTATGCCATAGACTTGGTGGTCGGTAGAGGTTGGCTTTTATGCTTCATTGCAGTCAATTTCTTCAGAAGGAATCGATCATTCGAGCAGGAAAAGTCAGGCTATTCCCAAAACCACTCTGTGAAGTCAGTCGTCTTTTTGTAGACGGACGAGAGTTGGGGAGTGGGTACTAAGTAGGCCAGGATGAGGATGATGCCCGAAACACCGGACCCTCGAGTTGAGTGCAAGCGAGCTAAAGAGTCCAAGTCAATCAATGAAGTTGAGCAATGCGTACGATCCAGGGAAGTCAGTATTTTATACAAAGCACTGGTCCCATGAAACGTTGTCGAGGTTATTGTATGTTCAACATGTTCGACCACGTGAGAATGGGGCAGAAGAGGTACGTACCACTCAAGCCTCAAGCCTCAAGGTGGTACCGACAAGCGAGATCCACGTGACCTCGCGGTTGATCGAATCAGACCCAAGCAAGCTCACCCTTGTCAGGGTTCACTGTTTACGTGAGCAGCGCGTTTCCATCGTTCCCAACCCCTCACCTTGTTTACATTCTTGTTCAGACCCCCGTAGGCTGCGGCGACGCTCTAATTGCAATCCTACCTTCCTCCCTCAGACCCGCGCCTAAGCGCAAGCAACACAGAGGGTTCCAACCACCACTTACTTGATTAAAGTCCCAGAGATTTTGGGAACAGCCCATACAGCCCAGACATAGGCGTCTGTGCTTGCAAATGACCTACCGCGAAGTCTGTCCCAAACGCCTTCATGCAGGCTGGCATCACATCTTTACACCCCTGCGGCATGGACTGGATACACAGACTAGGGAAGAGTTCCATTTCCCGGGCCTCCGTTGCGTCCGGCATTAATATCTCCAGTGTGCCAAGTGGTTTGTATCATGCCATCAGTATCAAGTTGTACGCCTTATTGAGACTGGGGGAGAGAAGACCCGAGGAAACTGGCACCGGTCATCCACAATCCTCTGCCCGCTTCTTGAGAGTAGGATTCCTCGTGCATGAGCCTGTTGGCAGGATCAGAGCAATTTGGTCCTCTTTGGAGCTCTGAATAATTACAAAAGGATTGGAAGCTATCCCCAAGCAGTCATGGCAGTCCCAAGCACCAAGCTTCCCCGATGTCTCAGCTGATCGCATTTTCAGCCGAGGGAGTCAACAGCAAGCTCCCCTTGCCTTGCTTGCTGTGGCGGCCGCATGAGCTGCGACCTCGCGGCGTTGAGAGGACAAGCCCGATTATTTGGCAAACCCGATTGGATCGTCAATGTCAGACAGACAGCTCCCGGGCGGTTGTTTCTTCTTCCAGATGCGACACCACCTTTCTTCGTGGCTATTCTGGGGGCGGTGTGAATACGGAATACAAGGTAGCGCTGATGGATGGCGCTGTCAGCTGTTCCTTACGCGTTAAGATTCCGGATACGGAAGTAAACAAAACAGAAGCTTGGCCGATGCAAGATGATGGTATTGGTGATGGTACGCGCCTTGGGGGCAGCCCTATCGCGTGGCCTTCATGGTGGTCGTCTACGGAACACACACAGGCAGGCCTGTCAAGGGGAATGGTCCCGGCGAGTTTTCGGGGTTATGTGCCCATCGAGATTTCCAGCAGATCTATGTGGGACGGCGCAGTATGATATCAATGGCGGCCAGGTCGCGTCGGCGCGTCTTCTCCCCTAGCTTGCTGATCGCCATTGGATGACGTCGATTAGGGCCGACAGATCACGGGCCGCGCTTGGGATCGATGTTCCCAGATCTTATATGATACGGGCTTTAATGAGCGGCCCCTGACATGAATATAAGTCCAGGTCAGCATCCAGGGACGGCGCGACTCAGGGAATTTGAACGGTGAGAGAGATTGGCTTTTGTTCTTTGGTTCTGCTCGCGGATCTTTGGGATCCTCGTCTGGCACGAGAAGCTCAGGACCGTTCCCACGAGAGTGGAAGGATGCTCGCTTCTCCCCACACACACCATATTTCAGCAACGGCGAATCAAGGGAGCCGAATCCAGATCCCGTGGAAGATGGTGTGATAGGACAAGCCGCTCCGTTGGTTGGTCTGCACTCCTAATCCGGACCCCAAGCCGCTTCGGGTTTGCATTCTTTTCGTTGCTACGGCCCGATGAGGGCGGTTTATGTTCGAACTGGTGTGGGCACGAGCCTCCAAAAGAAAGATACTCAAACATCCGGACTACATCAATCTCCGCAGCGTTCGGTGCAATGTCTTCTGCCCGCGATGTCTCAGGCTTCGGTGAAATGACCCGAGTCTAGATGAGGTCGGCGAGCTGCGAGCGCTGAACAATATTCCCGAGGCCGTTCTCCTGAAGTCCAGACTCCATTAGGACTTGGACAGGACCGGCAGGGAACGCAGTGACGCAATTGGGGGGTCCATCCTTGTTTGTTTCGAGAATGAGGCATGCGAGGCTTCGACGGGTGGATTGGTTGTGCTAGGTCAGGCCCTGTTTCGGGTATCCATATGATATATCCTGTCTCCGAGCAGCGCTGCCGGGGGTTATGTTTTCAACATGAGACGATTCTCTCACATCACGAGGGTTGTCGTCGTGGAAACAGATGGGGTCCGACAAGCTGGAGACGAGTATCTAGCCTTGCAGGAACGTCTTGGTTTTTCCTACGTGGCTGTGTGCAGCGAACGAGCAGTGCGCAGGACAAGCGAAACTTTTGTACCTGCCCAGTCTAGCAGTCGAGCTGGGGTCTGCATTGATGATCTTCCGGAAGACTCCACCGAGTCAGCTCATCGCAGCCTTGTGCGACTCGAGTCGTACATATGTACTTGTATTCACATAGCTTCATCGCCAGGATCGAGGTTGACCGCTTCGAAGAGGTTGATGCCGCATTTCCAAGAATCCGCGCCCCATCAGACTCCACGGCTCCGTTCAGAGCCCTGATGTCTCCAAGCTGTTGATCAATCACCTAATGATGCAAATGCTGTAGCTACCTTGGTATGATAAGATATACACACTGGGGCCAGCGGGAAAAAGAGGACAGAAATTACTCTCCACTGCCGTGCGTGTCCGCCATCGTCAGCCGGATGCTGGACAATGCAACCATCTGCATGGGCAGTCCCAACAGCGCTAAATAAATGTGACAGCGATGCTCTCCCCGTCCTGGCGGAATTCAATCACCACAGTCAGAGCTCAAGATGCTTTCCGTGGGCCCCTATTTACTGGGGCCCTTGCGGAAACCGATACATCCATTTGGTTCAGCTTTGACTTCCCTGTTCCGTTCCTTCAAGCGCCGGGCCGGATCCTTACACCGCGCTGCTGGGCTTGCTCACGGTCGGAGACGGGAAGCATTAAATTTGAGTCTCTGAGCATTGATGTCAAGGCGCGGAAGCACCTGATGATGATAAGCAGTTCCGCAAAAGAAACCAATACCAAGGCTGCAACTTGTCTACATGGCTTTCTCAATTGAGGTCTATCACAGGGGCTCTGTGGATCCAATTGCCTGTTGCTACAGAAACAGACTTGCAGATTCTAGAACGACGCTGGGAACTGAGAATCCACTGGACAGCATTGACAACAGCGTGACGATGTGTTGAATGGATCGATCACCTCTTTTGACTTCGGAGTTGGACAATTGGTCATTGTTGATGTTGGGACTGGAGAGGAATCATGCAACGGCAAATTGCCGTCTGGAGTGTCTGGGGCGTCTGGAGACCGGCCTTCCTGGGAACAACTCTGTTGATCAGAAGGTAACAATAACCCATGTAGGTCAGGTTTTGAAGGAACAGTACTGTATGTACCGTTCCGTCGAGCTTGACCGACCATAATTGTGTGTATCTTATCACAATTCGCCCGCCAGCTGTGGGACACCGGAAACAAAGCGTACCGAAGTTTTCCAGTACTTTGTCTCAGCACTGTGAGAGAGAAAAAAAAGCAAAGAAAAGACTGATCAACGGATGACAGATGGCTTCCGACGATGTGGACCGTGGCCTGTAATATCATCCATTCTATCCGTAAGATGAACAAATTCGATACGCTTGCGGACTTGACCGCGACCCAGCAAGCATCATTGTCTGGAAAATTTTACTCTCGGGCAGAGTCTCGCCATCAGTCAATTCTCAACTACCGCAGTGAGACATGGTTAAGCTCTTGAGGGCGAGACAAGCGAAACGCCAACAGCGGTTGAAGCAAGCAATTCAGACTGCTAGATAGGAATTCGAAACAAGCCGCGGCAAAGGAACGATTCCTAGCTACTTAAGTAAGGTGTCTACCTATTTGCTGTATACGGGTAGTGTCTCCTGGGGGACAAGGGAACTGGGGCAACTGGAGCGGCTGGGCTTTGTCACTTCGATGATTTTACCAGACCCCCTCGGGGACAACGGGCCACCATCAGATCTTCACGAGTTCCATTGGCATTCTGCAGGCCATGTGTGAATGATGTAAAACACTTCAAGTACCTACCCAAGTAGCTACTTAGGTAGGTGCTAGTAAGGTAGAGTTTGAGCCTGGGAGGCCTGGTTGCCAATTTTCTTTGCCTCACAGTGTCAGGCTTTTGGATAAGTTGAGCCAGCCAAGCAGTGCTTCAAGGTCAGAAAGAAGTCAAGAGTCCAGAAGAACACCCGAGGTCAGCACATAAAGGACGTTAGTAGCGCTCTCCACAATCGGTCAATTGCCATGCAGCCAGACAGCGGGCAGAACGGGGTTGCCCTATATCCCTGCATCCCTGCGATCATCCATGGATGGTGGCCAGGTGGGTGAAGTCTCCCAGACAACCGTAACCCCTCCCCTGCCAGAGTGCCCTGTCCGTGCAGGGTGGTGGTGATGGTGGTTGTGACAGTAAATTGTGTGTGGTGGGGTAATTGTGAAGCTTGTACATAGTAAGCTCCTCTCCTGTGTCACCAAGTCAGAAGGTGTACCCGTGTGTACCTAGGTATCTTAGCTATCTATCTGCATGCCCACCTGGGCAGGTAAATGGTATGGTATGGTACTCAAGTACCTAGGTATGTACGTACCTGGTAGCTACCTAGCTCCCAGCAGCTGGAAATACGGTACCTACTTTGGTAGATAGCTCCTTTCCTGCCTGGGGAGAGCTTATCCTGTTCCTTGGTTCGGAGTCCACCCTGCCACAACCGTAACCAATGTTGGCTTGAGAAGGCGCCTGGGCGTGCAGAGCAACCAACCGTTTCCTGAATTTGGCCCTGTTCCCTGACTGAATCCTGATTCTTGTTCCTGTCAATTCAGACCCCGGATAATGAAGGCTGCCAATTCTGTCTCATCGCCTGATTCTCGTCGTATCCTTCCCCCTGAATTAACCTTGGAATACTGTAACCTCCAGGGCTTGTCAGAGCCAGAGCTCCTTTAAGCTTCAACTGCACCGTCCGGCAACGTCCCGCACCGTCGAGAATCTGGCTCCGTCCGGTTGGCCGCTTCTAATCCCTCCCTTCCTTCTTTCCGCCGAACTTCCGACTTCAATGTTCATACCTCATCATACTTCCTACCTCCACACGCTCCTCCACACCAGGTATCCGCCGCTTTTCTTTCAGGACGAGACGACGATATCGTCAACTTCGAAAACATATACCCAACCTAGTCTTAGCTTTTGATTAGCGCTTGGAGCCAGCGTCCTGACTGACATCGAACTGACTGAGCAAGAAGGAGCAATCCCCCTCTTCCTGTTCTCCTGGTGAACCGTGCCTTGATCATAATCGGACGGTTAACTTTTGATCAGTATCTATCGATGATTCATGACCAGAATAGCGGCTCTCTTCTTCGTCTCTTCCTCCTCCTACGCTCCCTCCTCCCAGAGACGATCGAGATACCTCCTCTAACATCTACTTCCTCCGCCATTGCCGACACTCGGTGGTCTTGACGAATCTGATATCAAAGGGATTTCGACACTGTTTGCCAGCTCTCGTGTCTAACAACTCTTCGCCAAATCCATCTGGATGTCGCTGCACTGGACCACCTCTAAATCCACATCCTCTAACCCATAACATCTTCCCTACCTTACCTTACATAGGTACATACATATACGGCTACCCCAGTCCGAGCTCGCTTCTATCCACAGCGTCTCCACTGCTGTCCACTGTGTCCGGGGTCGACTGGTTCCATCAAGGGTCTTGCCACAGCGAACCGCCAAAAATTATCCCACGGCGTGGACCTCAATCCGTTGCACAGGGCGACGAGCTGCACAACCTCCTTTTTCTTCGACTCTGAATTTCTCACCTCTTCCTGAAATTCAGTTTCATCCTTCGACAAGAGGTACAAGAAATCACAGGGCTCGACGGACCTCGGGGTCGATCATTCAATCAGCCAATAGATGCAGCGTTAGGTTACCCTGTACCTATCTAGTCGCTTACTGCCATCCCTAAGAGCTAGCTGCCTTTTCGAACTTTCTGGTCCACCTACAGATATCGACCACCTGCTTGCTCCCGAGCTCCAATTCGACGCTGTCCCTGTACAATTACATCCTCGACTGGACAGCAGACGAAACCAGCCAACATATCCCAAGGTGGTTCTCCGGTTCCGCCGTTCACCTGCAAACCTACGCCCAGCATGGAAGCCTCCTCTCCACTAGCTGCCATGCACCCACCGGCAGCTCCCTCCTTTGGCCACCCAGATATATTTCGCTCGAATGACCGTGCTACCTTCAAGGGCCAGCGTAGATCAACAGGTGCTCTCTTCCGGGAGCGCCTCATGCCCAAGGGAAAGGACTACTTCAACGTCAAGAGCGTGCGTGGTACTTCCCCTACGGGCAGCCTAGCAGCCGATCTCTCCCAGAACTTCTGCATTGACAATGAGGCCAGGCAAGTATACACTCTCGAATGTTCCCTGATGCCACTACATCGCCGCTAACTGACTTCTACTACAGTCCCCGGTTCCCAACGCCTCGTCGGGCTCTTTTCACAACGAATGCTATAATGGGTGCTCTCGAGCGAAAAGGTAAGGGCGGGCGGTATATACACCCTTTGAATGGGTGAACATGGGATTGATGACTTGCAGAATACAAGACGACGCCTCCCCTAACGGCTAAATCGTCGCCGGGCTGCATGAACCTGGACGTCTCCCCACTCCCCATGGGTAAGGGATCTTATGTTGCTGCCGATATCGACGAGATCGAGGTACATTCGCCCACTCCGATGGCTAGCCCGCATGTCGTCGACGTACATTCACCCACTCCTATGGCTAGTCCACATGTCGTCGACGTACATTCGCCTACTCCAATGGCTAGCCCGCATGTCGTCGATGTTCATTCGCCTACTCCAATGGCTAGCCCGCATGTCGTCGTCGACGACGACGACGATGATGAGGACATGACGCTGCTGGAATCTCCTGCACCCATTAGCAGGCACTCTTCTATCGATATTATGAGACCTCTGGCTGAGTGAGTCGAACTACTGGACTGTATGTGACCATTACATGGCAGCTGACCGTCTCAGAAACCGCCGCAAGTTGAACCTGCGTAGACCAGATCTTACGAGGTCCAAGGGCTATTCTACTGGTGCCATGCCAACCCGCTCGCACCCTGAAAATCAGTTCCCTTCCTTCAAATTCGGCGCTGATGGCCCTCCAAGGTCGTCTTCCCAGTTGTCCTTGAGCGAATGTTTTCAAGACTCACCACCGCAAGAGCGGAAATCATCACACTTTGCTAACAGCCCTTGTGCGAACATTCCTGGTTCGTTGCGATTAAAGTCTCACTTCTCCAGTCTAAGCGGCTCGAGTACTCGCAACGGCTCACCCATAGTATCCCACTCACGGCGTGGATCCAATCCACATCTGAGACCTAGGAAGCAGTACCGACGATCCCAAAGCATGTTTGAGAGCACAGGCGACGTTATCAAGCCAAAGGAAGACCTACATGCCCCTCCTGTGACACTGCAGTCTGTTAAAGATATCGAGGAACCCGCTGAGCTTGTCCTTCCTCACTTTTTCCCCGAGGCGCAGAATGACAGTATTCCTCGTGTTTCACGGTCCACCTTCCTCGAAATCCTGGATGGCAAGTACAACAAGCACTATACCAACAAGCTCATCATTGACTGTCGGTTCGAGTATGAGTACGAGGGAGGCCATGTTGATGGTGCCATCAACTACAACAACAAGGAGCTATTGTCGTCTCATCTCTTTCAGAGTCCCTTGGAAGGACGGACTCTCCTGCTGTTCCACTGCGAGTACTCTGTGCACCGAGCGCCACTCATGGCCCGGCACATTCGATCACAAGACCGCACAGTGAACGCCGAATGCTACCCCAAGTTGACCTATCCCGAGGTATATATCTTGGAGGGTGGATACAGTGGTTTCTTCGAAGAGCACCGTCTTCGGTGCTACCCCCAGTCTTACGTGGGAATGAACGCCGCTGAGCATGCCAACACCTGTGAGAAGGAGATGGACCGTCTCCGTCAACCTCGCAAGGGACTGGGCCGGGCTCGGACGTACGCTTTCGGCGAGAGAGAACATCCGTTCCCGCATTCCCCAACAGCCAGTCTACTGGATAGCTGCGACGATTCGCCTTTGCAACTTGGTGATTCTCCTAGCATGGGCTACGACCGAAACAATTCTAAGCGGATGGCCTCGTATTGAAGTTGGCTTCGGAAACCTTCAATGCCCTGTGCCGATGGCCATACCATATCGACTCATGTACGGTCATCTTGACCATGCTCGCCGCCACGTTGAACTCTACAAGTTTTATTGTAAAATCCAGAGCTCACTTCCCGGACCCGACAGATAGTCAACGTGCCCAGCTGTCGCCCCTCACCTGCTACTGCCCAAGGAATCTTAGGTTTCATTCTTTTCGGCGTTAAACGCATTGGCATAGAATCGCATCGCATCAACCTGTGGCATTTTACTGGAGCTTCTTGGATTCCCGATGCCTGAAGCGGCACATTGCATTTGGTCATTCTACTGCACAAAACCTCATTTCTGTCTATTTTGCTATGCCGTCGAAGGCTCATTCGAAGGCCTTTTTACGACCCGATCATTATGAGTTCCGACCTTCTACGACAGACTGATCTGCCCAATCATCGCAGATCACCACCTGGCTGTCAACACAATTTCCGACCTGTACGCATCTTATAAAGTAGCGCACATTGACTGTTACCTATACATCCCCGGCTCGTCACCAACCGGGGAACGAAGCCTCTTACTTTTGTCAATACTTGACCACAAGAACCCCTTTGAACCTCACGGCCATTGTCGTCGCTCGAGAGCAGTCTTTTTTTTATTTAGTAAAGGAACCTTTGATACCCTTCTGAGAACGACGACAAGGCATACGAATCATTTCACGAGTACACGCACATGGCGAGATGGGAAGTTGAAAGGATACGAAGAAAAAAGAATAATGAACAAAAAAAGGTGGGGAAAGGTGGTGGGCAGACGAGCGCACAGCATGTTGTTGGGTTCAGGGGGGTTGATCGCGTTTCTGGAGGACTTGACTTGCTGAGATGCTGTCAAATCTACCAAGACTCCCATGAGGAGCGAGAGAGGATGGTTGGCAAAGGGTGTGAGGCGATGCGGTGAGCAGAGGGTGGTCCCCAAAATTTGTATTGCGGAAGACGTAATCCCATGACTGCTACTGCCTTTGATCCCTTGCTTTCTTCATGATACCTCCTATACTAGCGATTTATCTGCTACTACCGCATACTCCTTGCTGCTGCCCACCAGCCTTGTGCCGACACTAGACCTCGAGCTCTTCTCACACTTTCGAGGATGGGAGTGTTGAAAGACTCGGGCAATGATTGAGGACGAAGCCTGTGAAAACGTCTCGTGTTTCCTTTATATTTCTTATTCTACCTTTGTAACGGACGAGGCCTGCCTGCCTGCGCTGGCTCCTGCGTCCTGGTATGTAACATTGAAACAACCGAGGAAAGGGAAAACTGGAACTCAAAGAATGAAACCCTATTTTACAAATTACTCCGCGAGAACTTTGTGTGCCATATCTGAGATGAGACTCGCGGGTGCGACCTCGGGAGTGTTGAAGTGTTGTTTGCCATTGTTGATAGATGATGCATGGATGGATTTGCTTCACCACGGTAAGCGAGAATCCGGGAGATGGTCTCAGGGACGACGATGGTCTTGCCACATGGTTGTGACATGGCAATCACGGTGCTTACTTACTCACCCTTCCCGTCCGCAATCTTTTCCTTTCTTTTGCTCGACCGTTTTTGGTTCCTGGATCACGGACTGACACGCGAGGTGAGACCTTTTTACTTATATTGGGGATGTTCTAGATTCCCCACGGGGTTGGTGTGATGCTAAACAAGGGTGATATGTCTCTCGGGGAGACTCTCGGGTATATATAGGATGTATATACATTCTTTCTTTGCTGGTCGACCCCGTTGGGGAGGGGATTGGGACCGGGGAATTCCCGTGTTGATTGACGCATTCCAGATGTCTGAGCTAGCCTTTTCTGGCTATCTGGCTGGCTTGCTGGCTGACCATCTCTCTTCGTCGTTGCGAGTCTCAGATCGATGCATTCCAGGAAAGGTAGGCGGAGATCGTTGAGTGTTGGAACAGCCCCCCCCCCTCCGCTGCTATCCTGTGTGTATTGGTGTGTTTGTGTATCACTACTCGCTGGCAGTTGCGAGCTAACTCATGGAGTCGAACTGAATGATACAGAGGGAGATTATTGTACGGCTATCACTCACGTCCTTGTAACCCGTGATATATATATCATCCAGGAAAGTAGGTCATTACCGGAGCCGAGGTGCTTACATGGCTGTTGTACACGATCTTTGCGGGTGAAGGACAGCATCGTTCACATAACTCTGGCGAGTCACCGAGGCAATTGAATGTTTTGTGAGCCAATTTTAATATTTGGAATTCATTGCTAATGCTACCATGCGTTCTTTCCATATGACTGACTATGGACTCCGCCTTCCAAAAAATATCAAGGGTATCATAAAGCTTGTCGTGGAACAAAGATTGCTCCCCATACCATGGCCAGGTATCCCATATGAAATATCATATCGTGTCTTCCAAAAAATCGCAGAGCGCTCTCCAAAGTCTAACCACACTTTCGTCTTATTAGTGCCGCTTGGTAAAAGGGGCTCCCATGCGTATTCAAGGGGGTTGGGCCAGATCAGAGAGAATAATGGCGCAGGCGCCGTCCACAGACACTCGGGTGGCTCGGTGGGCGGCGGACCGGAGAGACGCGCCGGCGATACCTGGATGGTGCACACGATCTCTCTCGTTGCATTGACTGTGGCGTGGCTTGAGGGACTTGATCTCCCGAGGGCCTGCTCATGGCGGCCCTCTGCAAGTATGCCTCTTCGCCGCCAGCATCTAGCGACATTGGATCTTGCGCCCGAGGGGTGGTCGGCTCGATAGAGTTACCAGACGACTCCCAGGCCATTGAGGCGTCTTGTGATGCGTGGTTTGCAATTGTTCCAGCGGTGGGTGGCGATGGCTCCTAATCCATCAGGGTGAAGTCCCATGGCTGATACAGATCGCGAAACTTTGCAGTGTCCTGCGTCTCCTCTTCCTCGGTCTGCTTCCAATCCTGCCAGAACATGCGGTTCTCCAGTCCCATCAGCTTCGCCATGACCTTCCGAGGATATTGCAGGTCGAAGCGCACGGTCTCGTCGAAGCGCATGAGCAGACACTTGCTGATGATCTTGCCGCCGTCTTCACTGCCCTCGCCCTCATCCTCGCACCATATCCAGATGCGGATGTAGTCGCCCGGCACCTCGTCGCTGATGCCAAAATCCTTGACTACCAGGCCGGGCAGGTGGAGGTTCTCCGCCTCAACCCGGAAAGCGGCTTCGACCAAGCCCTTCTTGACCATGTCGGCGGGGATGGGCATGAACTGCCAGTGTGCGTGGATACCGGCGAGCTTGTTGATCTCCCACGTGACAGCCCCGAGCTGGTGCTTCGACTTCGTGGACACCATCGCCTGGAGGCTCTCGCGGAAGCGCGACATCTCCGCAAATGAACGGTCCGCAACCTCCTGGCCCATCACGGCGCGGTTGACAGAGGACGCGTGCTCCTGCGGGGCGATGAGCATGTGGGATGAGAACTCGAGACCAGCCTTCGCGAACGTGGTCGGCGTCGGGAGAGGGCCCCTGGCAGTAGCAAGGTATGTATCATCTCCAATCGAGCTAATCATGTGGGTCGCGACGTTGTCGCTTGCGAGGCAGAGCCAACAATCCTCGGGGCGCGGTGGCAACCGCTGACCCTTGCCCCCCTTTCTGAAACGGTTCGGTCGGTGGTGGTCGCCGTTGTTTCCGAAGCGCGAGAAGCCCTCATCGGAAGGAGCGGGGCGCTTCTTGGATGGGTCGGCGAGCGTAAGATAAGGAGAAACGGTGCTTCCTTGTGGTAGTGCACCCGAGGTGGACGTCAGAGAGAAGGCATACATGGCCTTGGCCTTTTCGCTGTTTCCGAACGGGGCCATTGATATGAATCGTGTGACTTCCATCTCTTGCTCAGCAGAACCGTCCTTTGGTGGGTGGAAAAAGGGTTCTCGTTCGTAGAAGAATGTTGTTGGGGAAGGGCAGAAATGGTAACGCGGCTTGAGCGTCGCAGCCAGTTCAGCCACAGCATCGCTGGTGACAGCGCTGGAAGTATCGAGAGGCAGAGCGACCTTTGACCTGTTCCATACCATCGAGGGCCACATGGCGGTCAGAAGAATGTCTGCCGAGTTGGCGCCGCGCAAGGCTTTGGCATCGTCGGGGGTGTGGAAAGGAAGGTGCTGCTCCTTGGATTGGCCACCCACGATCTCTGGATCCAGTATACCGCCAAGTGTTACAATGCGCACTCCTTCAGTGATCTTGGTCACGCCGCGCTTGTTCAGGTAGTGCAGGTTGGGGCAGATCTCCTCCTCCTTGACGATCTTGTCGACGATTCGGGCTGGAAGGGCATGCGTTCCGACGGTAAAGTAGGTCGGGAGGGGCACTTCAATCTTTCCCGCAAGGAGGTCGTTAACAGAGTCGTCATCGTCTGGGCCGAAGAGGTTGCCGACGACGAGGGCAAAGGAGAAGTTGTTTTTCGAGTGGAGGGCGGTAACCTTGCTGAAGGCAGGCTTAAGTTGGCCATTGACATTGCCAAGGACAAATCTAGAGTGAATTGGCTCGTTAGGAGAATGCAAGGTGAGGTGAGGTGATAATAGTGAAGAAAAGGGAAGGGAGAGAAGGGTTGCGCCTACATCTTTGGTGCTGCCATCTTGCGCTTGTAGTTTCCCAGCGCCCTGAGTATTCCAGAGGAATGAGATCACAAACGTTGTTTCTTGCGATTGATCGAGGGCAGAAGATTAAATTTTAACTCTTGAAGTAGAATCTGCAGTGAGTGAAAGCAAGGTAAATGAGCGAAGCTGATGTGGAGCTGTTGAAGAAGGAGTGAAGTGGCGGGCGCAACCTCTGTCTTTTTTTGTTGTTGTTCTTGTCCTCGAGAAAAGTTGTCGCAAACCTGCCTCACTCACTGTATATGAGAGAGAGAGCTTCGATGTCGAAAGGTTCCAAGGTTAACTGCAGTGGTTCAAGCTGGAGCTTATCAAGGTTATCTTAGTGCCTCCCCCACTATGATCCCTGCATTATGGCTGACGCCAAGACAATTTGCCTGTGATTACTTATCGATAAGCGCATGTCAGAAAAATTTCCTGGAAAGTAGGAAAGTAGAGTTGGAGAGGAGAGCAGATGGATTCGCTGCTAACACAAAGATCGATCCCATACCCAAACAATTTCTACGGCAAGAGCTTCGAGTTGAGTCTGGGCAATTTCAGCCCTCAACACACAGCTTCCGTACCCGACTATACGGATCACAGTGACAGTTATAACACTGCTCACCCCTTACTACTCAAGTACGCAAGTCAGTTTGCGATTGTCACATTTGTCATTCTCTAACAGTTTCAATAGTCGAGGATACCCTCGCCCACTCTCACGATCCCGATCGATCACCCTGCCGTCGATAGTCGGTCTCACGTCGCTCCCACTCCAACCTTCTTGATAGTCGCCTAATACTATCCCGACTCTGGTTGTTGTCGACAGTCGATTATCTATCCGCCCC
>LKEA01000032.1:16931-49965 GCA_003795315.1 Cytospora schulzeri | reverse complement strand
CGGGCATTTCTCGCAGGATGGCGCCCACAGTCTCCTCCGGGAGGGTCGCAAAGGCCCGAGGCCATGCCCGGAGACACACCACTCCTCACGAGAAGAATCACAGATGGGAATCCTTCACCACCAAGATATCCAAGCTCAACTCCCTCGATCCCCTACGAAAAGTCCGCCGCCATGACCTTGACGATGAGGACATTTCCACGAGCGCCTCCTATTTCCGACATTCCGGCATGAAATGGGCAGACCTCAACATTTCCAAGAACTTTACAAACTTTAAACGGGAGATCACGCCTCTTTCCGAGACGCTGCCCCAGATACTGCATTTCCGGGACAAGATCATGGGTCTCCTTGCCACATACATAAGCGTTCAAGACAAGGAATCTCTGGAACCCCTCCTGGAACTCCTGACCGCTTTCGCACACGACCTGGGTGCCAAGTTCGAAAAATATTACCAGACGAGTCTGGAACTGCTGGTAGCCATCGCCAGCAAACCTCAAGAAGTAGATGTTATTGAGTGGACCTTTGGAGCACTGGCATGGCTGTTCAAGTATCTTTCCAGGCTCTTAGTCCCGGACTTGAGGCCGACATACAACATGCTGTCAGGGTTGCTGGGTAAATCGAAACACCCGAGCCACATCAACAGATTCGCTGCAGAGTCCATGAGTTTCTTGATCAAGAAGGCCGCCGCCCCGTCTCACCGCGAAAGCGCCCTCCCTCGCATAGTCGATCAGGCGAGGGATGACTTGAAGGATTTGGCCACAACCTTGGCGAGAGGGAAAAACAAGGATGCCGGGGATGATGTGGCTGCCTACGAGCTGGAAGCAGCGTACAAGACGAAGCAATTTCAGATGTACCAGGAAGGCATCATGAACATGTTCTCGGAATCCATGAAAGGCCCGGGCACGACTTTGCACTCCACAGCAAGCTCTGTATTTGGTGCTCTTCTTTCCGCTGTCCCTCCCGAGCAGCTGGAGCCTGGGAACTCGTCGTTCTGGGTCGAGATTTGCTGCGGCGTCCTAACCAATATCATCCACCACTCGACTGCCGAATCGTTCGCACCTCTCGCTGAGGCCATCCTTGAGGCCGCGTCCAAGGCGACTGAAGACGACAGGATGAAGGAGACCCCATATCACTTGACATTGTTCCTCCGGCTGTTTGGAGTTATGGCTGGTGTTCGCTCCGGCTCTAGAGTTAGCGAATGGAGAGCTCTGATCAAGATGATGACGACAGTGCTCGGAATGTTCTCCAAGGACGCGGAATCCATCTCAAGATATGCCGGCCCCATAGTCTGGGAGAATGCGGTGGCCCACGCGGGCATTTGCTGGCAACAAGCGCCGATGGATGCGCTCATTCCCTCGTTGAATGACTTTAACAAGGTTATGACGGGAGAGCCTCTGATGAGGTGGTATATACCATTCTGTGGCTATCTGGCCGAGCTGAATGGATTGAGATTCCGGAGCCTCTTCCAGAAGCCCTTCCAGAAATTCATCGCGACTCACTGGTCAGACGGCAAGAATGAAGAGCTCCTCTGCGTACTACTCCCAAAGTTGGTCAGCTGTGGAGCGTTGCCTCAGGGCAGCGACAAGGAGGGCTGTCCCCTCCCGCAATCATGGCAGGACCAGATTGTCAGCAAGTTCGAAGAGCTGGGAAATACTCCGTTCCCAGAACAAGGGTCTCATGGCAAGAACCCGGGCCTATGGAGGGACAAATGCTTGCCAAAGTACTCTGCACTCCTTCGTGTTCTAGAGTCGACAAAGATCCATCCGTCCACTAGTGCGAGGATAGCTGAGTTGCTGCTTAAGAAGCTGAAACTCGCTTTGCGGCCATCCGAGTCTCTCGCGACGGAGGAAACGCGTTTCATTGTTAGCCAGGGTTTCCTCGCATATCTGAGGATGAGCAAGGCATCCGGCTCTGTGAACGAGTCTCTGAGCCCTCTCTTGAAAGCGGCCGCGCCACGTTTCTCTCGCAGTCCGTCCTTCCTGGAAGCACTCCTAGGCTATGAGAAGGAGATGATAGCAAAGAAAAAGGTCAGGGAAAACGAAAGCCCAGTGACTGACGAGGACCCTTTTGTGCAATCGCTCATCAGCAACCTCGCTACATCATCTCGGCCGCTTCGGATGGCATCATTACAGGTCTTTGAAGTGTTGCCATTCACACCTGATCAGGAATCCTGCCTTTCAACGATGATGTCTGTGGAACAACTGCCGTTTGACCACGATAGCCCTCGAGCAATTGGTCTCCACCTGCGACGGCTTGCCCAATTCTATGGCCATCTGGGTGCAAATTCTTGGTTGCGGCAAGCCATACCGGCATTTCTCTTTGGCATGTTGACTGTGCCACTTTCCCCTGTTTGGGATGAGGCCGTCGAAGCGTTGAAGCAGATCTCTCAGACGAAATCCGCGGGTGAAGCTATTTCCAACCGCGCGTTCGAGTGGCTTCAGATTCCCTCGCCGAAGTGGACACCGCCGCAGTTTGCCCCAAACCAGAACAGAGGTCAAGCCACTTCAGACTTCCAATGCACAAATTTCTTGATGTTGGAAGAGCAGGCTCGGGACACCAGTGAAGCACTCGAGGAACCATCAAATATCCTTCTCAAGAACTTCGAGGAGATGCAGGACATACCGCCGGACCACGTCAAGAATGCGAGGGGCAAGGCACTCAAAGTGTTCTCTGCTACTCCGGCTTTAGCGGAGAAGCGCTCGAGAAAACTCGTACCGTATCTTCTCTCTCTGGATGACAACAATCGTGCTCTCACTGAAGATGAAGATGAAGAGCACGTTCTTCCCGAGGACGACTTCTGGTCCCTTGCAGATAGGAAAGCACTCCTCGGAGTCTTCGCACAGGTCGGCAACCCGAAGGTACTGTACAGGAGCCAGGAAGTCTACCAGACATTGCTTGGCCTTTTGACGCACCGTGATATCGAGATGCAAAAGCCTGCCCTGAAGGCCATCTTCACTTGGAAACAAGAGGGGGTGAAACCCTACAGGGAGAACCTCGAATTCCTTCTCGATGACGCTCGCTTCAAAAACGAGCTGACGGTGTTTTTGCAAGACGAGAACACAATTCTGCCACAACATCGTGCGGAGCTGATGCCAGTCCTCTTGCGAATTTTGTATGGACGGGCTACATCCAAGAAGGGAGTTGCAAGCGGCCGGAATGGTCTCCATGCAACTCGCTTGGCAGTAATCAGGAATCTGTCGGTCAATGATATTGGAGAATTCTTGGATATTTCACTCGGCAACCTCCGCGGCGTTCAAATTGTTGACGCGTCAGGACTCAAAGAAAGTCTGTTCAAGGAGGAGATGGTCACACCCCGAAAGATGCTTGGATTCCTCAACATGGTCGAAACCATTATCAACGAGCTCGGCACAAGCATAGAGAAGTACATGGATCCTTGCGTGAATGCTGTGCTGTACTGCCTGTTCTCAGCTTCGCGGAATTTGCGTCAGACGGAGCACAATGATGCAGAAGAGGACGATGATGCAAGTGTCGATAACGACAAGACGGCCAACACTTCGCTTTTCAAGGTCGCTAGAACGACGGCCTTGAAGTCTCTCTGTGCCCTGATCAAAAACAACCAGAACTACGACTGGGCACCATACCAGGAGGCGATCGTAGCGGAGATTGTTACACCAGTCATCGATTTGCCAGCGGAAGAGATGGCTCAGGGTGTTTCCTGGACATGGAAGCTCCTCGATACGTGGTCACTATTCCCTCGCACTGCATCCATCCTGGCCATTAACCCGAATGTGTTGCCCAAGACTGTGGAATGTGTTGGTTTCGAGAAGAGCAAGACTGAAGTCAGACTCTTTGCTCTCGGCATTATACAGAACTTGGTCAAGCTCGCACTCGCGGAAGAGACCGAATCCGAGTACGTCAAGGCGAAGCTTCTGGATCCTAATGCGGACAAGATGCTCAGCGAGATCGGCAATTATCTGCGTGTCAACCATGAGATTGAGAGCAGGGTCCTGGAGGCTTGTGTCGACACCGTCGTGAAGTTGTCATCAGTCGTGGATGGCTCACGAAACGCTCGAAACCTGGTTGATATCTCCACGTACCTCCTCAACCAACCTGTGAGGCGCGTCAGCCCCAAGGTCAAGGGGTCCCTTCTTCTCATCTTGGAACACTACATCACTCTCGACGATATTCACAAGGACTCGACTTTGAAGCAAAGTGTGTACAAAACGTTGTCCTCTCTATTCAGCTTCTTCAAGGACAAGCGAAACAGGGAGTCACTTTCAAAGGTTCTACTAGCCTACGCTACGCGGGACTCTACGGTTCAGGAAGTTGCACAAATCTGCGCCGACCTCAATTCGTACGTTGAAGAAAGGCTGGATGAGCCAGACTACGACCGCCGTCTTGCTGCTTTCCTTGCTGTTACAAGGAGGGAAGTGCCGTTGACGATGGAGCAATGGAACCCTTTGCTCCACAATTCGATATTCTTCCTGTCCCAGGACGAAGAATTCGGTATTTTGACATCCAACTCAGCAGATGTCATGTGCAGGTTCATCGACGCTACAGCAGGAGTCTGGGGCACAGAGACTCAAGCAGCCCATATCGAGCTCTTGAACGAGACCATAATGCCAGCCATTCAGGCCGGTGTGAGAGAGCCTTCAGAGACAGTCCGCCGTGAGACAATGAGGCTGCTAGGCCATCTGACAGCCAAACTGGGCGAATGGACGCCGGTTAGTGACATGTGTGTGTTGCTGCCGGCGGATGACGAAGACTCCAACAAAGCCTTCTTCTCCAATGTCCTGACGCCTGCTGTTTCGAAGCAGCTACAGGCCGTCCAAGTGCTCTCTGCAGCAAATGAGCGTAGCGAGCTCGGCAGCAAGAATATCAGCCAGATATTCCTGCCACTTCTGGAGCACTTCATTTGGGGACGTGCCGGGGCTGATGACCATGGACTGGGTGCTCAAGCCGCGGCAACGATTGCCAGCCTCGCTGGCTCCCTTGAGTGGTCACAATACAGAGCACTTATCCGGAGATACATCACCTATTTGGGGACTAAGCCTGAGCTTCACAAGCAGGTTATCCGCCTGCTCGACAAGGTCGCCGAAACACTTGTATCTGCTGTTGAGGCAGTGGGTGCAACGGCGATGGAAGTGGACGACACCGCGGACGTTACCGCGGTCGCTACCACGCCCACCAAGCGCCGTCTTGCTCGGACCCTGCCTTCAATGGACAAGATGGTAACGGAGTTCACCACCAACTTCCTGCCTCCATTGTTGGAGCATCTCCATGATAAGAATGAGGAAACCGTCAGCGCACGAGTGCCGGTAGCGGTCATCCTCGTCAAGCTTCTTCGACTGCTGCCCGATCAGGTACTCAGTCAACAGCTTCCCAGCGTTCTTACGGACATCTGCCACATTCTCAGGAGCAAGGCCTGGGAGGCGCGAGAGATGGCACGAGCCACGCTGGCCAAGATCGCGGTCATTCTGGGACCTCCGTCCTTCGGCTTCATTCTGAAAGAACTCCGCGGAGCTCTGAAGATGGGCACACAACTCCACGTGCTGTCTTACACCATGCACACTCTTCTGCTAGCTGTGACACCTGAATTCCAGCAAGGAGATTTGGACTACTGCCTTGAGGACATGGTGACAGTAATCATGGACGATGTCTTTGGCGTCACTGGGCAAGAGAAGGATGCCGAGGGGTACACCACGAAGATGAAGGAGGTCAAGAGCAGCAAGAGTCAGGACAGCATGGAGCTCATTGCATCAACAGCTTCAATTGTTCACCTTGTCGCGCTCGTCAGGCCTCTGCAGCTTTTGCTGATGGAGAAGCTTGACCTCCGCTTGGTCCGCAAGATCGACGAGCTGCTGAACAGGGTTGCAAACGGACTACAGAAGAACCCTGCGTCAGATAGCAGAGACACCTTGATCTTCTGTTACGAGGTTGTTCAAGAGGTCTACAACAGTAGAAAGGAGCGGCCCGAACAAAAGATCAACCCCAGGTTGAAGAGATATCTAATCCAGAAGGGAGCAAAGAGAGAAGACCGTGGTGCGGCGAGCAAGCACACCTACAAGCTCATGCGTTTTGCCATTGACATTCTCAGGTCGGTCCTGAGGAAGCACGAGAATATTCGCACAGCTGCCAACATCAAGGGCTTCCTCCCGATCCTCGGTGACGCTATTGTCGCCGGAGAGGAAGAAGTCAAGATTGCGGCTTTCAAGCTGCTGACCGTCTTGATCCGAGTTCCATCCAAGACCAGCGAGCTGGACGACCTGTACAAGGTTGCCTCAAAGGATGCCGTCAAGTGCGTCGGCCAGTCGGTCTCAACAACGACTGACCTCTCTCAAACTGCTTTGAAGCTCCTGGCTGTCATACTTCGGGATCGTCGCCAAATCGCGATCAAGGATGCCGCAATCGACATGCTCCTTGGCAAACTCAAGGACGACCTTACAGAGCCCCTGTACCGCCATGTTACCTTCAACTTCTTGCGATCAGCCCTGGATCGCAAGGTTCAGACAGCTGTTGTCTATGATACGCTTGACTACGTTGGCACCATCATGGTCACCAACGATGACAAGGACACTCGAGACCTGGCAAGAGGTGCATTCTTCCAATTCTTGAGGGAGTACCCTCAGAAGAAGAGCAGGTGGTGGAAGCAGATGGAGTTCATTATTGCCAACCTCAAGTATCGCCGCGAAGGTGGTCGGATTTCAGTTATGGAAGTCGTACATCTGTTGCTGACTAAGTCGGCCGACGAGTTCGTCAAGGAGACTGCTGCGGCATGCTTCTTCCCTCTGATTTTGGTTCTCGGCAACGATGATAGCGAGCGGTGCCGACTAGCTGCTGGTGAGCTCATCAAGGAGATCTTCCGCAAGGCCGACAATGAGAGACTCACCGAGTTCTTGACCCGGATGCGATCTTGGGTGGAGGAGGAAGACAACCTTGCTGTGGTGAAACTTGCCTTCCAGGTGTTTGGCTTCTACTTCGAGGCCAAGGAGCCCAGCCAGAAAGACAAGAAGGATTTGAACCTGCTCGTTGGCAAGCTCGCGGATGTCCTCGGAAACCAAGACAAGGCGGACTGGGAACTTATCAACACGGCGCTGAACCTGGTGCACACCTTGGTGCACAAGCAGCCCGAAAGATTGCTCTCCAACAATACGAAGGAACTCTGGACTGGCGTGTTCTCGTGCATGTCTCACGAGCATCCCGCCGTGAAGCTCAACGCGGTCAAGCTCCTCGCGAGATACCTGACCGACTTTTCCAGCAATGCCGCGGCACCAGTCAAGGGCCAAGCGATCACCAGCGCTAATGGCCAGACACTTGAGCAGGACCACATCGCACAAATTATCCGCTTGCTGCTAGGTACCCTGAGAGGTCTGGAGGTTGATGAGGCACTGGCCCAAGAAAGTGTTCCGATCCTAGTCTTCCTCGCTCGATTCCTGTCCCTCGCAGCGGCTGAGGACGACGACGCTGAGAAGGTGGATGATGGCGAGGAGGCTGACGGTGGGGATGACTTCTTCAAGGATGGCGAAGAGGACGATGACGATGAAGACAAACAGCAAGGCACCATGACTATGCGCTACATCTTCTCCCGCCTCGCCGCCATCATCCGACGTGAGACCCCACCAAGGGCACCGACCCTCGTGGCCAAGGTCGCCGCCATCGAGGCCGTCGACGTCTTCTGCAACCAGTGCGACGTGCCGACGCTGGAGCCGTCCCTGCGCACGATCCTCCGGCCGCTGCGCAACCTCACGGACGTCAACATACCCGCGCCCTTCTCGACGGACGAGCTGTTCAAGACGCGGTACGAGACGCTCAAGACCAAGGCGCAGCAGATCATGGACACGCTGCAGCAGAAGCTGGGCACGGCCGAGTACACCAAGCAGCTGCTCACGGTGGGCGAGGACATCAAGGAGAGGAGGCAGGCGAGGCTGAGCAAGAGGAAGGTGCAGGTGTTCACGGCGCCCGAGAAGTGGGGCCGGGACAAGAGGAGGAAGCTGGAGCAGAAGAAGGACAGGAGGAAGGCGAAGGGGCAGGAGCACCGGAGCATGCGGAGGGGGTGGTAGATTTTGTGTTTGGTGAGGGGGAGATTGGGAGTGTTGTTTGGTGGTGCTTGGTTTTGCTTTTGGAGTCTAGGGTTTGGAGGGCTGGGAAAATTGGTCCTCTGAATGGTTGCATTGCGAATTTTTAGATATGGAATATGGAATATACCATGAACCTTACCTCATGTTTCACGCCATTGTACGCCTAAGTCTCTCGTGGAGCGGAAAATGTCCTCTATTTCTGCGTCTAACTTTGAATCTGACTGGGGTATTCCAAACGCCTATATATGTCTTTCCTAACTGTACAAGCCTCCTTCTTTTATACATATGCGGCGTATTCCCCACAAGGATTGTGTCGAATCCACTCCTGACACAGTTGTGGCCTGCTGAGGGCCGTAACGAGCTGCTCCAAGCCGTCCGCTGCCCCCCTTTTTTTTTTGGTCACTTATAACCATGCTTAAAGTCTTGCAAACCGTCAAGAGGACGGGGCCGCGCCTGAAAGTCCTCGCTGTAGATGCAACCCGATGCCTTGTAATGTAAACTGTTCAGGATTTCCCAAACGTCGACCCAGGCGCGTCGTCCTCTCCAGCCTCTGCAGCCGGCTGGCTCTTCACCTTGGGCTTGGGGTCCAACCCCTCGTCGTCGCCCTGTCTCTCCGACTTCTTGGTGGTGCTCCCGTCCTCCCAGAACTCGATGTCGCCGTCCTCGCCCAGCGTGCCCCTCTTGACCAGCATGCCCTTCTCCCTCATCAGGTCCTCGACCGTGATCTTCCTGTTGCCGAAGATGCCGAGGTGGTCGCTGATGACGTGGCGGTTGCGGCACGAGGGGCAGGCTATGAGAACGCTGCCGTGGTGGTAGCCCTGCTTGGAGATGTTGTGGGCGGAGCGCGTGCCGCAGGGCACGCAGGTGAAGGTCAGCTCGTAGGAGGGCTGTCTGGGGGCGTTGGCGTGCGGGTCGTTGGGGGTTGGGGGCTGCGGCATGGTGTCTGTTTTTTGGCGTGTGCTTGTTGAGGAGAGTGCCCTTGTCCATACGCGGGGTATTATCGTTCGCTGTGCTGGTGTCTTCGTCGAGAGGAAGAGGGCTTGTCGGAGGGCTTGGGGTTGCGCCTGGGAGGATACTGGGCGCGTCGGCACCGAAGTGGCCTTGCTTATGCGGGCTAATGCCCTCATGGCTGGTGATATGCCTTTGGATGCCATTGTGTGATTATTGAGATGTGTAGGATGGTCGTAGTTTGCAGTGAGAAGATGGTGGTTGAGTTCAAGATGGGCATGGAGTTTCGGTGATTTTCCTTGTGCTTCTTGCCGATGACGATGTTGTACAGTATTGCCGGGCCCAAACGGCAGGCACCGTTACAAGCCAAACGGGCCTTACGGCAGGCAATTGCTGGATCGGAGAAGAAAGAACCTAAATCCGCGTATAGTGGGGCAATATTTTCCCGGTTTCGGCATGGCGGGGTCTGGAATCGATAAGGCAGCCAAGGCTGGGGTTTAGCGGGTGATCGATCATGTCGATAATGGCGATAACGTCGATAAGCAGGTATCGGGAAGCTGGGGGAAGCTCCAGTCCAGTTATGGTGCCTGACTTGGCTGACATTCTGCCCATTCACAGTCCATTAGTTCACGTCGACTCCCAAGACAGAACGGACTCTCGACTATCCAGAAACACCAAACAACTACAACACCACAACCTTCCTTTGAATCTCCACCACACGAGGCATACGACTACTCTACATTCTTTTGAAGACCTTCTTCCCTTTTGCCATGCCCATTCTAGTCCATTGTTGCGCTTGGTTTTCTCTCCTGTCCCAGTTGACCCTTCGATGAGCCTGCCTGCCTGCCCTCATTGTGACCCCTCCATCCTCGCGATCTCCGCCACCAACCGGCCAACCACGGCTCACGACAGCTTCATACAATTGACTGCATACCTTCCGCTGGATTTCGGAATACCCCACGTCCCTGAAGGTTCTATTATCCCAGGGCCTACACAATGCATAGGCCACAGGGCAAAATAAGGCCCCCAAGGAAGGTAAGTTATCGTGAACCTCCTCAACCCAAAGTATTTAAGCCCTCTACCTCTCGCCCCCATTCCCTTCTCACCTTTCTTCCTTCCTCTCGCCATCTTCCCCTCCCGCATATCTTCCCTTTGGCAATTTGCCGTTTCCCAAGCTTCAATCTTGCAAACCCCATACCCGTTCAAACTCCCCTTCCTGATGATGGCCGCCACCATGGAGGTTGTCATCCGCACCTCGGACAAGAAGAGGGCTAAACTCTACATGGCTTTCGCCGCTTCACAGCCTGTCAATCGACGCAATGGTCTTACCGACGCCCAAGAGTTCGAGGCTTGCTGGAGCATGCTCCACGAGGCCCTGACCGACATCCACAACCGCGACGCCGGAAAACTCTCCTTCGAGCAGCTCTACCGAGCTTCCTACAAGATCGTTCTCAAGCGCCGTGGCTCAGACCTCTACGAGAAGGTCGGAAAGTTCGAGGAGGATTGGTTCACCGACAAGGTTATTCCCCCCATCTTCGATCTGGTTTCTAGCAACCTTGTGAGCCTTGCTCTCGGCGACCTTCCTGGCACCACCACCCTCGAGCGACAGGCCACGAGCGAGAAGTTCCTTAGAGGACTGAGGGATTCATGGGAGCAACACCTGCACTCCAACGCTATGATCGCCGACATAATGATGTACCTCGATCGCGGACAGGCGCAGGACCACACCCGTCCCCAGCTCTACATGACCGTCCTGGGTCTCTACCGAGATAACATCTTGCGTCGCGAGTTCCCCACCATCAACGGTCCCCTCACCAACGTCGTCAATGCGGTCATCTTCGATCTTATCAACATTGAGCGAAAGGGCGATATCATCGACCGACAGCTCATCAAGCGACTGCTGAACATGTACGAGACCCTCGCCGAGACCGACGACCTTGTCGACGATAACCGTCTCTACCGCACCACCTTCGAGCCCGAGTACCTTGAAGACAGCCAGCGCTTCTACGCTCAGGAGGCCGAGCGCCTTGTTCGCGAGGGAGACGCCAGCAACTGGCTCCGCCACACACTCAAGCGATTGGAAGAGGAGAAGGAGCGCTGCAACACGACCATCTACGTGCACAGCACCCCCAAGATCGTGGCCGTTGTCGAGGAGCAGCTTATCGCAAAGCACCTCGACAAGTTCCTCGAGCTGGAGGGCAGTGGTCTCCGTTCCATGATCGACAACGACCGCATCGAGGATCTCGCAAGGCTATACGAGGTTGTCTCCATGGTCCCCACCGGAATCGACAAGGTCAAGAAGATCCTGCAACACCGTGTGGTCATCCTGGGCTTGGAGATTGAGCAGGCTCTGAAGGATGCCAACTTCTCCGCTCAGCAGCCAGCCGGCGATGGAGAGGAGGCGAAGCCTGTGACTGGCTCGGCACGCCTGACTGCTGCAGCCGTCAAGTGGGTTGACGATGTTCTCAAGCTCAAGGACAAGTTCGATACGTTCCTGCGCGAGTGCTTCCGAGGCGACAAGATTCTTGAGTCGGCTCTGACCAAGAGCTTCTCCGAGTTCATCAACATGTTCAAGAAGTGCTCCGAGTTTGTGTCTCTGTTCATCGATGACAACTTGAAGAATGGTATTCGAGGCAAGACTGAGGCCGAGGTCGACGAGAGCATGGAAAAGGCCATCATCCTGGTGCGATACCTCCAGGATCGGGACATGTTCCAGCGCTACTACCAGAAGCATCTGGCTCGCCGTCTTCTTCACGGCAAGTCCGAGAGCCAGGATGCTGAGAAGCAGCTTATTTCACGCATGAAGCAGGAGATTGGCAGCCACTTCACTTCCAAGTTCGAGGGCATGTTCAAGGACATGGAGACTTCGCAGGACCTCACTGCTGGATACCGCGATCACATCCGCGAGCTCGGAGACATGGATCGCAAGGTCATTGATCTCAACATCAATGTCCTGACCAGCAACAACTGGCCACCCGAGGGCATGATGCTACGGGGCTCCAATGGCTCCCTATCCCAGTGCAACTGGCCGGTCGAGATCCAGGGCCTCCAAGCCAGCTTCTTCAAGTACTACAATACCGAGCGCAACGGCCGAGTTCTCACCTGGGCCGGAAACCTGGGTACCGCCGACATCAAGTGCGTCTTCCCCAAGGTGCCTGGCAAGGAGACCGGCCTTCTGAGCAAGGAGCGACGATACGAGCTCACGGTGTCTACTCACGGCATGGTTGTTTTGATGCTTTTCAACGAGCTTCCCGACGGCGAGTATCTCGGCTTTGAGGAGATCCAGGCTGCAACCAACATCCCTGGTCCCGAGCTGAGCCGTACTCTGGCGTCTCTGTCCCTGGCTCCCAAGTCCCGAGTCTTGCTGAAGGAGCCCATGACCAAGACCATCAAGCCTGATGACCGGTTCACGTACAACAATTCCTTCATCAGCAAGCAGGTCAAGATCAGGGCTCCGATCGTTAGTGCCCACTCCAAGGTCGAGGGCGATGATGAGCGCAAGGAGACAGAGAAGAAGAACGACCAGAGCCGCCTCGCTATTGTCGATGCGGCCATCGTCAGGATCATGAAGTACGTTCAACACCCCTTGCTATTGTTTTGAAAAGCACATGACTAACTATCTGAACAGGGCCCGCAAGGAGCTTGCGCACAACCTTCTCATCACCGAGGTCGTCAACGTCCTCTCCAGCCGCTTCAAGCCCGACCTGCCTGTCGTCAAGAAGCGCATCGAGGACCTGATCGCCCGAGAGTTCCTCGAGCGCGCCGAGGACACCGATGCTACCCAGCAGGTCTACCGATACCTCGCTTAAACCCCAAAAGAGTCGCCTCGCCTCACACATGGTGCGGTGCATACTTCATGTACAATATGATTACGACTTTGATTTGAGACGTTTTTAACAATACGCGAGGCGTAAGGACCGGACAGGACGGAGGGAAGTTTTATGACATGTCTGGCAGGACTCATGGTAGGATTCATGGTCACTGGCTGGATACACTTACTTACATACCATCGGGGCAAAAGGCTCGCAAGAGTCTGCAGTGGCGGCATTCTGACTGCTCATGGCCTTTGATTGATGGCGTTGTGGCCTAAATGTTGATTGTTTGATTGACCTCGCATTTTCTGAGGATAGTTGTCCATGGCAATGGTAGCCCGGACACGGATGGTTGATAGCACCAGATTACCCAAAAGTCTTTTGAATCTTTTTACACTGAGCTGCCTCGCCGCCGTTCTTTGTGATTGTCACTGCCCTCCTGCGTGCGATTGCATGAAATGATGCCGCCGCCACGCGCTTGGGCGGTCTTTCGAGTGATATATGACGTGCTGGTCTTGAACCTGCAACCCCCCCCCCTGTGTGGCGATCGTTCCTCCAAGTTGACGCAATGAAGATCTGGAGTTGAGGAACAAAGTCAACAACAGCCATATACCTCTCGATTGTTGACAATAAGGGAGTGAATTGACAAGGCACAAAGGATGACCGCCATTCGAGGACCCCGGCAAGAAGCACTTGGTGTCGAAGACAAAGGAATTGTTAAGTTCGAGACGTCCTCCTGAAGATGCTGGCGGGCGAAGGGCTATTAAATCTCGACGATGGGATGGTTTGGTTTGGTTTAACAATTCAAGAATCAAACTCAATTCTACTGATACTCCAACTGAAACCCACCCAGAGACTTGACAAGCAATTTACTATCTACACACATCTATCGAACAGTTACAGCAACACCGCCCCTCAAAAGGAATTATTCGCAGTCCAAACCTCACACGGCTTCAGCAATACCCACACTTTTACCCCAGATCACCAAGGCCCACCCCAAATCCCTTCCCTGCCCATCCACAAACAGCATGACGGACGGATATCCAACCCTGCAACAGTTTGCAGCGGAGTTCCTGGGAGGCCAGGGAGAAGTCTCCCCTGTGAGCCCCGTCCAATTCGCAGCTGTGCTGCGAGCTGGAAACGCAGCACATGGACGAAAACGACTCGCGAGACAGCGTGAGCGTCGGAACCCCATCTCGGGGCAAGGGATACATGTCGCCACAGCACCCCCCTCCTCCGATTACTCACCGAGCGAGAGGCTCGATCCGTCTCGTATCGGCCCGTCGCTGCATGAGATACCACACCGAGCTGTCGGGACGGGCTGTAACGGCGGTAGGTCTGGGGAAGGCGACGCTGAATATGGCAACTTGGCTGCTGTCCATGTGGCGCGGGAGGCGACTATTCAGCGCCTCCGGGCGAGCGTGCTGCGGCGCCGACAAGAAATGCCTGGCCTGGTTCCGTCGCGGGGCCCTCTTGAGCGGACGGACCGGCGGATTGATGAGGCTGAGAGGCAGTGGGATTGCCGCGCCTCTTTCGCTACGCGCTTGCTGATGGAGAATAGGAGAAATACTTCGATGTTGACGGAGAAGACTCCTCAACGCCTGGAGCACAGCTACCGCAATACACCAATTGGAGGCGTGGTGGCCATGGAGAAGGAGGGAGAAGAGGAGGAAGAAAAGGAGGAAGTCCTCAATGGCGACGCGGGAGAACAAACGCCTACTGTTTTCTTCCATGGCCAAGCCGCATTTCCCATTCCCCAGTCGTCAGACACCAAGCTCGCCACAGGTCATGGCGGCGCCGCAACATCGGTAAGTGAGCCTGAGGAGGGGAACACGTCAGAAGGGTCCGCGAGCTCGCTGAGCCTGGTCCCGACCGTCTTTGACGTCCGGGTCCCGACGCCGCCTCCACAGATGACTGCCGGGGTGGTGGTTGTGGATGATAGGAGGCATATCCTCCCGAGTGCCCAGCGGCACGCCAGGCAGACGATCAGCTGTGGCTTGAGCTTGGAGTTGGGCAACAACAAGGACAACAACAAGGACAACAACAAGGACAACAACAAGGACAACAACAAGGACAACAACAAGGACAACAACAAAAACAACTACATATCAGACCTGCGGCGGGGCAGGGGCCGTTCCGCTGCTTCTGGGAATGCACCAGTGGTACGCCATGCGCCGTCCCCCAGCAGGCTCGAGGTAGCTAGTGCGCTGGCTTCTTATGGGGAAAACAACGTTGGGACCTCGATGCCGGCTGCTTTGGTGCCAGGTGAGAACACTCCACGGCACTCTTCTCCTGGTGATGAGGCTGGGGTCGCGGAGGACGATGATCCTTGGTCGTCGGCCTCGGAGATGGGGCTTTGGTATGGCGGGTTGAGGAATGCATATGCACCTGGGGATGACTGGAAGTCGCGGTGGTTGAGGCATGATGGGGACTTTAGGTAGGATGGCTCATTCAGGACTGCTTTTTTGTGTTCTGGGAATGGTATTGGTATGGTGAGATTGGATATGGTCGAGTGACTGGGAATTGAGTGGCTTCTTGTCTCTCATGGTTTCATTATCTCTGCTTAAGGAGTGACTTACCTCGCATCTAATACATTTTGCCTTAATTCCGGCGACTAAACTTCCAATTTTAATACAGCATCTTCTTTCACTTCTCTCGGCCTGTGTTTTCTCATGCTCCCATCGCAGAGCCCTTTGGCGCAAATGCTGAATCTATATGTACAATTGTCGGGAATAGCTGCTGAGAGTGTGTAAACACACACCTAATTCCTAGGCCAACCTCAGTACCTAACCAGTGTGCTATCAAATGAACGGATTGGTAAGTTTGATGGATCCATACTGTAAGGTTGATAATGAGGAGAAGATTCCCCAGTGCAGTTCTCTAACAAAAGGTTTACTTATAAACACACAACGAATAGGTCTGTCATTCCTTACCTACTAGACTACCTAGGTAGGTAGGTAGCTACTACAACCACTCGACCACTCGACCACTCGACTAACCGACTACCGATTATGCGACTGTTCGACTGTTCGACTGTTCGACTGTTCGACTGTTCGACTGTTCGACTGTTCGACTGTTCGACTGTTCGACCACCGATTACCCGATTACCCGACTACCCGAACACTCGACTGCTAAGACCCAACCCACCCGGATACATACCGTACGTTATCTAGTTCTTAGATAGGTAGTTAATATATAGCTTTATCGCTTGTGCGGTATCACCTTGGGCCCTATACGGTCGCAGTAGTGATTCCCACAGTTGTCTAACCCACGAGTTATCCGCCAAGGAGCCTCGAAGCAGGAACATAAGAGAGGACAGGACGACACTTAGTGAACGGAGGAGAGGCATCTTTGTGTAGTAGAAATGCACGAAATTAGTGGATTTTTGAAGGTTGCCTGCTCAACTACAGGGTTTGACAACCCCAAACCCAAACATGTGCCCCTCTAACACGGGCTCTCACAAATACAAATATGAAGTGCTGAAACCGATTCCAATATCACCAGATCATTGTCCTATCTGCGACCGTTTCTGCCAAGCTCTTTTTGCCAGTCTCGCCAGTCAGATGATGTACTGTAACGGAACGCAAGTCAGCATACTGTTCCTCAAGTGTCCACCAAGGTAAGGGACTTGCCGCAGGGTACCAGATTTGGGGCTGACGGTAGTAGACCTGTGGCTGGGCTTGTACGGGCAGAATATTGGTCCCGGGATAGGCGTATTGGGGAGTCTGTGGATAGTAGACAGTGGGATGGACGGTAGTCTGGGTGGTGCCACTGACGGGGATTTTCTGATAGGCAGGAGGGTCTATAAGCCCTTTGGTCAGTAAGTGTGATGTTTCCCGAGAAACGAAGGGACGTCGTTGTCTGGGTTTAGATAAACCTGCAGCGGATGTCGACTCGATGTCCCTTCAATATAGCCTAATGAAGAGGCATCTACGAGACACTTACAGGTGCCGGGAACAGGAACCTGATAGTAAGGCTCAGGGAACTGATACGGACGAGTCCAGGCAACGTTGCTAGCCATGTTGAATGGTTGAAGTGGCACTTGATGTTGGGTGGCTATTGGGTGTTTCCAGAAGGGGTCTGTCTGGTGGGGGAAGAAGGAAGAGTTGGTGGTTCCCTTAGGGGAACTTTATATTCAAGGGAATCCAGTGGGCCACTGTTTATGGCCATTATGAACTTATGGTGACTTTCCTCATCCTGTGAAGGTTGCACCCAGGTGTAAGTGAGCATGAGTGGTGACTGAGAAGAGATCCGGTCATGTCCCTTGGATGAGACTGAAGACGTCCATAGTTGTCCCAGCAAGACACTGAAGAAGCAGAGTCACACAATTTGCCTGAGTGACTTGGAGATTATTCCAAGGTAAGTCTCGGGTCTTGGGCATCAAACACTTGTTTGACTTGAAGGTAAGTCAGGTCACCAAAACGGTGACAGTGAAGGGTACAATTCAATGTGACTGGTTTGTCTTTATCACACCTTGCAGCCACTTGACCTCTATCGTTTCGTAACTGGAGAGCCCTTGAATCTGTGTGTAGATGCCACCTAAGAGTCTGCAGCTTTGACAAGAGATTCGAAAGACATGATGAGGTGGTAAAGTGGTGGTTGAGGGTGCAATGTTGTTTTGGTGGTGGTGATATGGTCAAGGTATGGCACAGGTGGTCCGTGCAGCTGGCGCGGAAGAATGCGGAGTCGTGGCAATGATCTCATTGGACCAAAAGACCGGGACTGGCCCCACTCCACTAGTTTGGGTTTGGGCAAGGTGAGCACCTCCGAACTTGGCCAGCGCTGGCAACCTCAATTTTCTCAATTCCCTCACAAGGAACGTTGGAACCTCCAAACCACCACCCTCCTCCCGCCATCAACTCCTCTCTCCACACAATTGCAAGCCAATTGCAATTGTCTTCCTTTTCTTTCTAGGCACATACAGATCCAGATCACAATGTTCCGGAACGCCCTCCGACAGAGCACCCGTGCCGTCGGTGCCATCTCTGCTACCAGCAGAGTTGCTGCTGCCGTAAGTCTCGTCGAGTCTTTAAACTCTCTCAACTCTCTCAAAAAATGAGTGTGTCGACGCAATGTTTTTTGCCCACCCGACCGGTCCGGCCTCACTGCCATCGAGATTCCCAACCCAACCCGGCCTCCATTCAGCTCCAAGACGATCGAGGAAGCTCAATTGAGCTTCACTAAGCTTCCATGACCTGCGCGCAGGTCACTGTTCGGGTCTATGATGCACCACAGTCTACGTGTTGCCGAGCTGGAGCTGGAGCTGACCTGGCTGTCGGTCGGGGTTTGGTCGGGGCTGGGGTAGAACATCTACACTCATACACACATACACACACATACACATGCCCATATGCATACATACCTTTGATCAGAGAGTTATATACGCGCACACATACACACACCGAGCCATCACCACCACCACCACCACCTTCTTCGAAAGTAGCTCGGGCTTAGGCTAACCATGGCTGTCTTCCACCATCACAGGCACGCACCGCCGCTCCTGTCGTCTCTTTCCAGGCTCGTACCTACGCCGATGCTAAGGCCTCCCCCACCGAGGTCTCTTCCATCCTCGAGCAGCGAATCCGCGGTGTCCAGGAGGAGTCTAACCTCGCCGAGACTGGCCGCGTCCTGTCTGTCGGGTACGTCTCACAAATAATGGCTCGAGCCATCACCTACGATCCTTCCCTAAGGGATATCGAAACCACAAAGAGTGGCAAGCGACAACACGCCGATATCGCCCTCGGGTCGTATTCAATGAGGAATTTTGTGGCTAACTGGTAGCCTTATAGTGATGGTATCGCTCGTGTGCACGGTATGGCCAACGTCCAGGCCGAGGAGCTGGTCGAGTACGTCATCCCAAAACTTTCTATATACGACGGACATTCACGATTGACAAACCCCCAGGTTCGCTTCCGGCGTCAAGGGCATGTGCATGAACCTCGAGGCTGGCCAGGTCGGTGTCGTGCTTTTCGGTTCTGACCGTCTCGTCAAGGAGGGTGAGACCGTCAAGCGTACCGGCGAGATTGTGAGTACCACCACGCTTTGCGACATTTAATCCTCGATCGACCTCAGCAACTAACACCATATAGGTTGACGTCCCCGTCGGCGCCGAGCTGCTCGGCCGTGTCGTCGACGCCCTCGGTAACCCCATCGATGGCAAGGGTCCCCTTAACACCAAGGAGAAGCGCCGTGCTCAGCTCAAGGCCCCTGGCATTCTGCCCCGTCAGTCCGTCAACCAGCCCGTACAGACCGGTCTCAAGTCCATCGACGCCATGGTTCCTATCGGCCGTGGACAGCGTGAGCTGATTATCGGTGATCGTCAAACCGGAAAGACCGCCGTTGCCCTGGATGCCATTCTCAACCAGAAGCGATGGAACAGCACCGCCGACGAGACCAAGAAGCTCTACTGTGTCTACGTCGCCGTTGGCCAGAAGCGATCCACCGTCGCCCAGCTTGTCAAGACCCTTGAGGAGAACGACGCCATGAAGTACTCCATCATCGTTGCCGCCACCGCTTCCGAGGCCGCTCCTCTGCAGTACCTTGCTCCCTTCACTGGAGGTAAGTTTCCTATTCGAGCCGGGTATCCACCCATACACCTTCTATATATAGTTCTTACTAACTTAATCCTTTCAAGCTTCTATTGGGGAGTACTTTAGGGACAATGGAATGCACTCCCTGGTCATCTACGACGATCTGTCCAAGCAGGCTGTTGCCTACCGTCAAATGTCTCTGCTGCTCCGTCGTCCCCCCGGACGTGAGGCTTACCCCGGTGACGTTTTCTACCTGCACTCTCGTCTGCTCGAGCGTGCCGCCAAGATGAACGACAAGCTCGGAGGTGGTTCCATGACTGCCCTGCCCGTCATTGAGACCCAGGGTGGTGACGTGTCTGCCTACATTCCCACCAACGTCATTTCCATCACTGACGGCCAGATCTTCTTGGAGGCTGAGCTGTTCTACAAGGGTATCCGACCTGCCATCAACGTCGGTCTGTCCGTGTCTCGTGTCGGTTCCGCTGCCCAGCTCAAGGCCATGAAGCAGGTCGCTGGTTCCCTGAAGCTGTTCTTGGCCCAGTACCGTGAGGTCGCCGCCTTCGCCCAGTTCGGTTCTGACCTGGATGCTGCCACCAAGCAGACCCTGAACCGTGGTGAGCGTGTAAGTAACACCCCGGGATTGTTATCCACTGATCAATCCCTATATACCATTACGAGGACACAGGCTAATAACACGCAAATTTATACAGTTGACCGAGCTCCTGAAGCAGAAGCAGTACTCTCCCATGGCCGTCAACGAGATGGTTCCCCTTATCTACGCCGGTGTCAACGGTTTCCTCGACGCCATCCCCGTCAACAAGATCCTCCAGTGGGAGGCTGACTTCCTGTCCCACCTCAAGACCAACGAGGCCGACCTGCTTGCCACCATCGACAAGGAGGGTGCCCTCAGCAAGGACCTCGAGGCGCGGTTGAAGGATGTCACCCAGAGCTTCATCAAGAGCTTCCTTGCGTAAATAGTCCTAGCATGAATTAGGGAAGACAAGACAGCTTTTGGGGAAGGCGATCTGAGGCACGCACGGAGGAGGTAGGGGAAAGTGGCCATCTATACCGTGTGTAGATGGAAATGTTTCGTCTAGAGAGGAAGGCTTATCCCTACCGGGTGCTGGGGGAGGACTGAGAGATGAAATGGTTTGGAGAGGATTAATCTCCGGTCGCACCACTGTAAAATAGAGCCGTGACCAATCTAGCACTCGATTTTCTTTTGTCCACCATCTCCCAGGCCCAAAAACAGTTTCAAAAGTTCCAACAGTTACTACAATGTCTCTCGTCCGGATCTGTTCCATACAAAGTAGACTGCCTCTCGCTTCGCGTCTGGCCCCTCTTAATGACCGGCGCCCCCGCGTCATTGATTGTTCCCGGTTGCAAGCATGTTAGAACGAACCCAGTGAATAGCTACTGCGACTGTGTAAACACACCTAGTTCCTAGGCCTACTTCAGTGCCTACCTAGGTAGCTACTTGACCACTTGACTACCCTCCCACCTGACTACCCTCCTACGCTCCTAACCTCCTGACCTCCTACCTGACTACCCTCCCACCTGACTACCCTCCCACCTGACTACCTGACTACCTGACTCCTGACTACCCTCCCACCTCACTACCTGACTACCTGGCTACCTCCTACCTGACAACACGACTACCGACAATTCGACTACTACGATCTAACTTCCGGATACTGCAGGACACGTAATTATTGGGTAGGGCTGATATATACCTATTTAGTAGGTCGCTTTATAACTTGAACGGTATAGCGTTAAGGTCTGCATAGTATCTGTATACCTAGGTAGTCACCATAGCAATTCCTCAAAACTCTAGACGATCCGTTGAATTATGTAAGCCATGCGGCTCACACACCAAAGGTGACATCATCCTGGTCCGCGACCGTTTCGACGTATCGTTGACATCAACGGCATACATCATCATCACCTTAGGCTAACTGTGTAGCTAGCTGCCTTGAAATTTGTGCTATTACAATCTCTTGATTTGACTGATAATTAATTTCTATACATTTGTCATATTCAGCAAACTTCCAGACATTAATTGAGCAACAATTCCCTCGAGTATCCGTGTCCTCACGCAAACAACTACCCCATCACCCACCCCACGACTTCCCAGACGAACAACGAGTTTCAAACCACAGAATATATTCACTGCTACGACTATTTAAAAGTAGAAGCAAAAATTCAGATGTCTACAGATATGTCTTCCGCGACGAGAGAGGTACTAGGCCGTGTGCGCCAGCTCGTGCCGCCTATGCTGGACACTTTCCACAAGGGTGAGCTCCGAATCCCTTTCCGGCTCAGATGAGCTGTATAGCAACCATTCTGGACGGACGAAGGAAGAGTAGACCGTATGTGCTGACATTTCGGTTGCGACATAGGCCAGCTTGGACGTATAGCAGTTATTGGCGGCAGTGAAGACTACACTGGTGCTCCCTATTTCTCGGCGATGGCGAGCGCGCGGTTGGGATGTGACTTGGTACGCTCTTCCCTCCACTCTATTGTGACCCTTACCATACGATTCGACTTGTACACTAGTATGAAGTTATGCTCGAGAACGTCGACTGACCATGAGCCCTTCGTACACAGTCTCACCTGATCTGCACGCCCGGCGCAGCCTCCGTCATCAAGACCTACTCGCCCAACCTGATGGTGCACCCACTGATGCGCCAGTCCCCCTCTCCAACATCCTCTGACCAGTCCGCCTCGAGCGAATCAGCCGACAGCATAAGCTCGCGCATCATCGAGATGCTGCCCCGCCTCCACGTCGTCGTGATCGGGCCAGGACTGGGCCGCGACCCCCTGATGCAGGACACAGTGGCCAAGGTGATCGAGGCGGCCCGGAAACAGGGCACGCCGCTGGTCCTGGACGCGGACGCCCTGCAGGTGGTGCAGAAGCGGCCCGAGATCGTCAAGGGCTACAAGCTCGCGGTGCTGACGCCCAACGTGGTGGAGTTCGGCCGGCTGTGCAAGGCGCTGGGCGTCGAGGAGGAGGTGCAGAAGGCCATGGAGTCGGAGACGGACGAGAGCAAGAAGGAGACGGCCAAGGTGGAGGCGCTGGCGCGCGCGCTGGACGGCGTGACCATCGTGCAGAAGGGTTTCAAGGACTTCATCAGCGACGGCGAGACGACGGTGGCCGTGGACCTGGTGGGCGGCAAGAAGAGGAGCGGCGGGCAGGGAGATACCCTCACCGGCAGCATCGCGACGTTCCTGGGGTGGAGGCAGGCTTACCTCGAGGGCCTGTGGGACCACGGCGGGAAGCTGCCTGAGGACGAGACCGTGCAGCTGGCGGCCTTTGGCGGTGCTGCTATCACGAGGGTGAGTTTTTAAACCCGTTTCTTACAAGATGTTTACAGGGGAACAAACAAGCTGACTTTGTGAATCACAACACAGGAATGCTCGCGCCTCGCCTTCAACAAGAGGGGCCGCAGCCTACAGGCTAGCGACCTTACGGAAGAGGTACACACAGCCTTCCTGAACATTTTTGGAGAGGAAGAGGATCAGGCGGTGGGTGGCCAGAAGCTGTAAGCGGATGGCGACCAACTGGCCGTTCACCCTCATCTGTCAAACATCCCCGATGATGCTATACCATCACGGCTGGATCATATCACGGAGAATTGCACCACGATGAGAAATGATTCCAGATTCGCCAGCGTCGTCCAAGACACTATACTCGCCGGCATGGCCCGGTTATGAACGGGAGGGATGATGCTCACAGAGTCATTGACGGGGTTGCTGCTGGGGCCTCTGGGTTTGTACACCGTACACCGGGCCTGCCGGAGCGGAACCATGGTTTAGGGGCGACGCGATGCATATGCATAAAATAGAGATAGACAGCCACTACGAGGTATAGACTGGTGGAATGTTTGGTAACGAGAGCTTGGGAGGGATGGCCTCATGTTCAGATAGTGGGCCACGGGACTCCCTTGTCTGTGCTTTTTAGCATACACACATATTTGCAAACCAAATAAAAAGTATGAAGACCACTCCACGAGCTCCGTATAGACATTGAATATTCTTTGCCTGTCTGTATGGCTGCCCGTATATCTACGAAACAGGTGGGCGTTCGCATTGCATCAAGCCACGCGGGTACAGTAGTATCATGGCGAATGGATAATACATAATAATATAATATGTACGGAGTATGCACGATCTGACAGCGGAAGATGCGGAGGCAGATGGGTACCACAGTATGGGGTTACTGCCTGGGGTTCAATTTAATTGAAATTGCCGAAGCGAGAGGTGGATCTACCTAACCGCATGGTTCTTGGATGATGAGATTCGGGAACGGAAGTTGACGGGGGCCTTCTTTTTGGTTTTTTTAGAATTAAGATAGCCGAGAGTTTTACTAATTGGTGGCTTGATGTGCCGTATTAGTTGTGCTACATTACATTCATTGCCTTTTGCACGCCATCTCAGTCTAAGTCCTTGATGTGTCATGGGAAATACAAGAGGGGGGAGGGACATATGGATGGGGATGCGGCAAAACGTTTCTCCTGTGTTTTGTAGGGATGAGTATGGTATGATACTATTGGGAGTCTAGGGTAAATATATTCATGTGCCATCGAGTAGGGAGGGTCACGATGACGGTAGTTTTTGTACGATGGATGAGTGAGGGAGAGAAGGAGGCCGGGGGGGGGGAGGATTGTTCTCGGACCCATCTTCTCTGGAGTTTTCCAACCAAAAGCAGCGTCGAGGAGGAACCTGGGAAACCAAACCACGACTTCGGAAACTAATTGCTCCGTGAGGTCAGGGAGATTCGAAGACGGGTAGAAGACCCGAAGGGTGAGTGAGGAAGAAAGTAAAGAAAGAAAGGAATATGAGGAACGTGGCAAACAGAAGGGGTGTATGAAGGGGGCATCCCAGTGCGGTAGTTGTGGTAGTGCGCAAAGAGAGCCCACATGAATAAGAGCGATCGTCGTGTTGTTTCGTCTGAACTCTATGATGGCTGGGCTGAGACAAGGGAAGAGTCTCGGCAAGAGGGGTTTTCGAAAAATAATATTAAAACATTTTGCCGTGTGGCCCTGAGACCTTTTTTTGACCTGACAGCAGCCAGGGCACCTTGGCAGTCAGTCAGGGGAAAGGATTGGGAAGAAGAAAAAAAACAAATATTGAGAGAAGGGGCAAAAGCTCAACAACTACATGCACACTCGAGTGTGTTTGTGGACAGCTGCATATCCCTCGCGTTTACATTTGCTTCCCTTTGACAGCGGCGACCATGGCCCTGCAGCTGCCTACTAAACTAGCTGCTCGGATGTCGTGCCACCCCTCATGAACCATCGTCCTGGAAAAAAAGCCACCCCTCGCTTGAGAGCGCTGGCGATTGGCCGGGCTTGCCACAGATGGGGATTTTTGCCAGATTCGGTAGGGAGAGTCCTGTGTCTCAGGAACACTAGACAGAAAGAATCGGCATGTCATTTACGTATATAGGCAGGTACCATACCCTGCATACCATACCATATAGGTGGGATGTTGTTGGCCCATGCCGTCGACGAGGGGTGTTCATTCTGTTGACAGGGGCCCGCTGGTCGTTTCCCTGATGCTGCGGCTGAGACATGATGGCTGTGGCAAGCTACAGTTGAGACTAGTCCAGGTACGAAGACGACAGCGAGCTCGATGGTGGGGTCCTTTGGTTTCGTTGCTCGAGCCTCGAGGTTCTCTTCCTCCCCCCTCCCCTAGAGAAGGCCAGGAGAAGGAAGGGAGGGAGGGAGGGGAGTGATATGTAAGTAGGACGAAATCCGGGGGATCAGCGGATTACATGCAGGCGATCTGTGCGTGCTCGTTTGGTCTGTCTCCTCTTTTTGTTTTCCTGTGTTAAATCTCTTGTTTTTCTCAGATCTATCAGATATGACGACACGTTTTCCTGATGTTGCAATGTTGCAATCTGCTTTGTCTAATCGCTACTACCACGCTGTCGGGGCCGCAGTGCGGAACGAGTTTTCAAGTCACAGGCGAAAGAACAAGAGAGGGTATAGATACGTAGGTAGGTAGAGACAAGGGGGACAGAGACAAGAGAGAGCAGAAAATATTGACCCCACACGCTCTGGCAGTTTGCATTGCATGGTGGCGGGATGTGACCAAATGTTGAGGCAGGCAGACTATTCATATGCATGTCTCATCATCCAGATGTCCACGGTCTTGGTTGCATATGGCAGTATGGTCGATCCGGAAGAGATCAGTCCTTGAGCCGGGCCGCTGAGGGTTTTTGGGTGGATGCCCAACCGGCGGGAAAGCAAAAGCCACATACCCATCTCGATGATTTACGGATGTTGGTCTGTTGTACATAGATGGGTGTAAGCTTAAGGTTTAAACTTTAAGCCTGCAGGTGTGGCAGCTTGTGGCCCCATCGAGTGGGTGGACTGGTTGGTTGGTGGGTTCAGCAGGCAGTGGGATCTTAAGTGTGTAGGTAATTCTTGGGGTGTCTTCTTTTTGAACAATGCGAGAGATACATATCTCCTGAAGTAGGAAGAGGAAGAGGAAGAGCAAGAGGAAGGAGAAGAAGAAGAAGGTATGTCTCAGGGCCACGATCCCTGAGGAATATAACATTAAATGAGCAAATCGCGTTGTCATGGGTGTGGTGTGTGTCTACAACGGCCAGCCAGGTCCTGGACTAGACTGACATGACATGGCTAGGACAGGCATGATAATGAATGGTGTAGTGATGGACAAAGTTTGGTGGATTGACAGGATTAACATGATTAACAGGATTGATTGAGTTTGAGTTTGACTTGGGAACTGACTTGACGTTGGATTTTGCTTTTCCCCCGGTATATGTAGTTGTCGACCCTGTCACGACCTCCCCCCTGTCTTGACCCTGTCTTGACCCTGTCTTGACCCTGTTGTTAGGCCCTGTCAGGCCTGTCAGGCCTGTTTCGACGTTGACAGTTTGGGGGCGTTTAAGCCGTTTAGCCCGTTTAACCCGTTCTGCCCGTAAACCTAACGCTCGGCCCGCTTTATAGTCCCGCTTATTAGTCCGTGCTGGTGTCAACTTGGCCCTGCTTGGTATCAATTGATTCCCGCTCCAGTCCGTGCGCCCCTCCGAGCGGATCCCTTTCTTCTTCCTTCTCCTCTCTTTCTCTCTCTCTGTCAGTCAGTCAGTCTGTCAGTCTGTCAGTCTCCCCCTTCCTCCCTTTCCACCTTGCTCTCATTCACTCAGTCAGCCATTACCCATCTCGTGAAACTCCTAAACTCCCCTAATCACGATGTACATGCAATTGATGAAATCGCGGAATATTCTGTGGAGCCCGAGTGGGTGCACGCACTTGCTTGCGAACCCCGTCGGAGACTTCATGACGGAATCCGGGAGGGAGGGAGGAACTGACTGACTGACTGACTGACTAAATTGAACTGGTCCTTTTCTCGACCGATGGCTTGTTGTTGATTGCTACTTGTGTTTGGTTACGCATGTGGACGAGCAACACACATACACACACACACACACACACACACACACATATATATACATACATGCGTACAGATCACACAGATGGATGGACACAAGGATTGTTCTACATACCGGTACTGCTAAGTGGTTTTGTGGCCAGTAGACTGACCCGCACATTGCTGTCGTGTTGTCTTGTGTTGTTTACTGCTGCTGTTGTTGTCGTGTTCCAGGTTGTTGTTTCCGAGCAGCCCGTGGTCCAAGTCATCTACGGGTCCGTATCTCTCTACCAGTTGACCGGTACCAACTCTGCTACTCTACTACCCCCCCCCCAAATTACCATGTACCACAGTAGGGCTCTATTTTACTGTGTAGACGCCTGAAACGCCCTGACACGCCTGGCACGGTACGGTACCAGTATGGAATAACAGCTCCAGCTAGGTAGGGCGGGCTGCTGGGGCGGGGCGGGATAAGGCATTTGACAGTTGGGGCCCAAAAGCCTGCAGATGAACAGACAGGATGGAGTGCGTTCATCTCATGTTTTTTCCCACCTGCTGATCACCTACCACATTTGTTCACCACTTACGCTAGAAAAAAAGAGAACAAGTCGCTTGGATTGGCCCTGCATGATGGGGCCCTGACAGCAAGGTGGGCCGGGTGCCCAGTACTAAGTAATATGGGTGGACCGTGGGTTAAACGGGGAACCAGCAAAGACAGACAAGAGACCTCGAGCCTCATCATGCTCAGAGAGCAGCCACCTCTCTTCGACCTCTTGACAAGATGCCGTCCTTGCTGCAGGTCCCAATATCTAGGGGGTGGAAAAGGTCATCCAATGCCACCGGTTTGAAAATACTCTTTTGTGGTTCATTCTAACCCGTCTTTTCCTCCTTGACATTATACCCCCCAGACCACAAAGAGATATAATATATGTCACTCAAGTTGCGGTGACTCTCTTTCTCTCATCTGCCATCGTCGATCTTCCTCGCCTCACTTGGCTTGAGTCCTAACTCTTACTTACAAATTTCAAGGTAGAATATACCCCCTTTCCCTAACCCCCCCCCCGGGCCTGGCCTTTTCTCACAATGACCTTGTTCTTCGAGTGAATTATCAATTGGCCAAGGAACAAACTCGGAACTTCTGACATCTTGTCTTGTCTTGTCTCGTCGAATTTCCCTCGAACTGCTGGCGGCATCAATCAATTGATCAATCTTATGTTCTGATTCATGGACTGACTCGGATCAAGGAGCAGTGAAATTAGCACTGCCATTGGAGGACTCGACCACATCTGAATCTCCCAGACGAAACCCTCGGGGGACACCAAGAACGACCTGGCAGCTGGCACAGAATATCACGTCTCACCACGGAAGCCAAGTACGAAGAGTTCCACCGGTGCAGGCAGGGTTGTGATATCTCCTCGACCATTTCCAGTCAGATCTCACCGTGACTGAGCTGTGTGGACGTTTCAAGGCGAAGAGGGGCTTTTCCCTTGAGGCCTTATAGCATTGCTCACATGTGCATCCAGAACTCCCAAATGACTTCTGCTTCACCTCTCTGAGCTTTTCTACCGTGCTACCTCACCCTCACATTCACCATCGCCATCATCACCACCCTGGCCTCCGCATGTCTCTCCGAGACAGGTCTCTCGACATCCGTACGATTGTCTTGTGAGACCCTTGGATAGTGCTTACCATCCTCGGCCACGAGATTCGGAGAGGGCGGGATTCCCGTCTCCCCTTTCCCCTCGAAGGGACGCCGAGTCGATTCCACCAATTCCTTCGGCCCTTTCAGCTGAGGCTGCTCACGGTCGACCGAACAAGGATACCCGGACGTCCAGGATACCAGACCTTTATACAGGCTTAATACACCCACTGCACAGTCCGTTAGCCACGTAACGTAGCTCCTGCTCCGTACGTATAGCGCATCTCATTTGGGCATTTGCATTGCATTAGAGGCAGCAATAGTCGGATCGAGCTGACAAAATAGATTACGTACGAAGCAGCCTCCGGGGCTCCCCCCCCCCCTCCATCATGGCCAATGGATTGGATAGGTTCGAGAGGCTGTTCTCCAAGAGGAAACCTGCACCCAGCCGTAACACCACGGCGTCCAACATAAACGGCAGTGCACCCTCCGCTGAAGTGCAGTCAGGCCCACCTTCGCCCGAGGTTCCCGTCTTCCCACAGGCTCCTTTCATAAGACCCAAAACCAATGCAAGTCGCATGCATGCTCGTGACGAGCTCGTCATCTCTTCATCTAGGTCTACCGGTCCGACAAGTTCCTCAGGCTCCCGGACCAGCTGGCGGCTATCAGGCAGTGAATCCCAGGCCATGAGCGAGAATAGACGGCAAAGCAGTTACTCATCCGCTACTTCATTCCAAGCCCCCAGTCGAGATTCCTCATTACTTGCGAGGCGACACGACAGGAAGCCGGGTGGACTGGTTCATTTGAATATTCCTGGTGAAACGACAACCATCATCAAACCTCCTCCTCCCCCATACCCCCCTAAGTCACCACCACCGCCGCCGCCCACAACAACAACAACAACAAGAACAACCGGACCGTCACCTTCTCGTGGCGATACAAAAGCGGCCCAGAAATGTCTTCTTGAGGCCCTTCCCATCTATCCGGCACAGAGATACGAAACGCCTCCACCTTCAGATCAAGATGAAATCAACTTCTCATCACCCACCAGTGCACGTGGGCGATTACCATCAGTGGCCGTGAGCCATTTCACACCCGAACACTCTCCAGACATGATACCCAGGCGCGATTCGACATTGAGTGAGCCAAAGACGAGCAGCGATCTCAAACGGAAGTCATTATCAGCGCCCACATCCAGACGAGCCACGAGTATAGCTTCCAGTGCTGCATTGCTAAACGACGATTGGAGGGATTCATATATACCAGACGCGGCCGTCGTCATCGAGACGAGCCCAAAGACGAAATCCATTATCCAGGAGCTGCCCGTTCAGGAATTCATGAACCTGACCGACGAAGATATCGCCGAGGTCAAGACCAAGGCCCCCTCAGCGCCACCCGCGAGACTTCCACCACCACCGCCAGTCCTGCCACCAAACCCCCGGTCTCCAGCCTTCGTACCCACCAACCGACTCAGCACGATGCTGCCTCCCCCTCTCGCCCCTGACGAGGTAGCCGCCTTCCAGGCCGCCCGGATCGCCAAGAAATACGACTTCGACTTCCTCTATATCGTGAACTTCTGGCCAAGCCGGATGAGCCACCTCCACCGCCCGGCCAATGCCTCCAAGAGACACTCCCATTCGCACTCCAGCTCCACCATCTCATCCACGACGAGCTCCTCTTCCAAGGCCCCATCGATCCTCTACTCCCCAACCTCGGACTGTCCCACCACCAAGAACTCGACACCCCGTAACTCACTACAGGCGCCACTGTCCGAGAGAGGCGGCAGTACGCCGTACCACCACATCACCGACTGCTGTCCCGACACCACCAGCCCTCGCTCGGGCATCACGGGCCGCCTACTCACGGGATACGGGCTCAACACGCTCGAGGCCCCCTTCCGCCTCAGCGCCAAGGCCCACAGGAAGATCCTGCGCGAGGGCAACGACGGGTGGATCGAGTACCGCAAGAGCGATGCCAAGGATAACGAGTTTGCGCGGGGCTACGCCCGGTCCTTCTATACCGGCTGTACGCTGCCGGGTGTGCCGGCTCCTTCGCCATGGCGGTCATCTATGTCTACCTCTACCTCGGACAACAGTGCGGGCAACAGGAATAGTTTTGGCGCTACGGCGGGCGGTGGTCAGCAGTCTGCGAGTTTGACGGTGGCGGCGGCGACGACAGGCAACACGAATAATATTAACAAGAAGAATACCAGCCATAAGTCGGCAAAACCCCCCATGGTCAACAGGGGCATCGTGTTCGCGGCGTACCGCAGGCCGAGACATCATGGCGGCACGGTGCACAGCAGTCAGGCGGAGCTGGACGCGCTGGAGAAGGAGGCCGAGACGCTGGTCGAGCTGATTCTCGACTTCCACCAGGGCCGGAGGAGATGGGAGCTCTATCAGGAGGCTATGATGACCTCGGACTGATTACGAGAAAAAGAGGCTCACTGGCCCGGCCCGAGCGCAAGGGGGAAGGAGGGGCGTGGATGGCGATAGTTACCGTGCCCTATCCCGGTCACCTGGATTCGATCTACCTACTACCACCTGCCCACCCCGTCAGTTGGCTTATGTGTTGATCATTTATTGAGATTTACGCCAAGGGCGGGTCAACGGCAGCGATCTTCCGTGGATGGCTTGGCTGAGGATCAATGGGAGTAGGACTTTCCTCGATGTTCTGGGGGGTAGGTTCCTGGAACCCGTCAGCTTAGACGGTGATTTGCACTACTGCCTACCTACCACTGGGCTGTACGAGACCACGATCAAGATCGTGGCTCTTTCACGCCCTCTTTCTTGTGGGTTGGCGGTTCTTGGCAGTGTGTTACTTTCTTTTTCTTTTTATGCTTTTTTTTTTGGTTTTCTGGGTCCATGCTTAAACTTGTTGCACGGATTGGATACTCATGAAGGAACGAGGAATGGCTGGGAAAAAAGCTCCGGCTAGCGATGAAATGAACGTACATGATACATATACTCTCTTTTGTTATACCTCTTTAAAAAGTCGAATGCTGTACACTATTGTTGTTTTCGGCATATCGCAAGTCAACACACACGGTTGACCGCCGCTGGGGATGGATGTCCTGCCACATTCAACAAGAGGGCGGTGTGGTTGTACATATATATAATAATATCATATGCTCTTGTCAACTTGGGGATATATATATATATATATATTCTTGATTACGCTGATCGCAAACTATATTCCAATCATGTATGATATGGCACAGATCAGTTTCACATGTGCAGTCAGCCTAGCCTGCTGACGCTTCTGGAGTCCTATTGTTGCCTTGACCCAGCCCTTTAGCCCCTATAGACAGCAAATACTAGTAGTATTAGTTAGGCTTTATACGATCGTATAGTTGGAAATAGTAAGGTGCAATAGGTTCTTCGTTATTATATCTATAGAAGAAGTAAGGCTATCGAGAGGGTTACTATAAAGGTCCTTATAAGGGCCTAGATTCTGCCGCCTTCCCTTTCGGGCCAGGCAGCTCACCGCCTGCCTAATCAGGCTGTGGCTATTCCACAAGTAGGTCAATACCCTTCCTATGTATGCATATCCGAATCCTAACGGAATGCTCGACGAGGGCACTTACCAACGTGTGGACCGACCTTGTTCAGCCCCATTTCCACTCTCGACAAAAACTTGCGCAATTCAAGGCTCGGCTTCTGCCAGCAGACAGACCGATACATCTGTATGCGTGACTGGCTGGGTAAAAGATGTGATCTTCGTCACTAAGATAGGGCATAGACCACCCTCTTCTCCAGTTCCCCCCAGGTGTCCCCCGGCCATTGCGGATTCCTGTGGGACCCATTGTTGTTGTATGTATGTACCCAGGTAGTAAGCTGTCGCCTTCACCGTTCAGCCGTTGTTGTTATTGTTGTTGTGGGGGTGACGATCACCGTTTGCGGGTTTGCTTTTTGCGAGTATAAGAGTCCCCGTCGTTGGCAGTCGAGCGAGCTTCGAGAATGATTAATAGCATCGCAACCAAAAGTCTCAACACACATAATTCCTTGACATTCTCTATTCGCATCACCAAAGCGCAAACACAACACACAACAAATCAGACAAAGTCTGTCCTCTTTCTGTCTCATCAACAGACATCCAACAATTCAATCATCCCCTCTCACAAAACTCTCAAAAAAGAATTAAACCCAATAAAGAAAACAAAATGGCAGACCTGACAACCCTCACCACCCTAACCACCACAATCTCCTCCCCAATCGCCACCACCACCCCACCACCCGCAGCAGCAGCCATGGCCCTCCTCCGCCGCGACGACGGCGACAACGCCCTCACCCTCACCTCCTGCAGCTACCAGGCCCCCGACCCGTCGTCGTCCCCGGGCGGCATCCCCGCCGCCCCGGCCTGCGTCTGCGACGGCGGCGCCACGACGCTGCCCCCGCTCAGCATAACCAGCTCCGTCACCGGCGGCGGCGGCGACGACCAGAGCTGCCAGTACACGTCGACGGTGGCGGCGGCGGCGGCGCCGTGTACCACGTGTGAGGTGGTCAGGCAGGTGGCGACCCCGGGGACGACGGTCCCCGCGTCTGTCTTGACTTCTACTGGTGACCTGCCCGCCGCTGTCTGGCAGCGTGGGTATGAGAGGGGTTTGCCTACCGAGAGTGTTGAGAGCTTTTTGTCTAGTGAGACTGCTGCGGCGACTTCCTGGTCGGTTTG
>LKEA01000032.1:0-10725 GCA_003795315.1 Cytospora schulzeri | reverse complement strand
GACACAAAGGCAAGGACTTGACTTACTCTCATACACAATCTTCTGGGCATTGTGGAAGTAGATACTGTGATCGGAATCCGGGAACACATGAACATCATAATTCTCCACACCCGCCTGGTCGAACTTGTCCAAAAGCGTCAGGGTGTTCTGCACGTGCACGTTGTCATCCGCAGTGCCGTGCATAATAAGAAAGCGGACATTCTGCGCCATGGCCGAGACGTTGCTGACGGCAGTACCGTCGTAGCCCGCCTCGTTCTCCTGCGGCGTCTTCATGTACCGCTCCGTGTAGATGGAATCGTAGAATCGCCAGTCCGTCACGGGTGCCACCGCCATGCCGTAGCTGAACGTCTCCCCGGCGTCTTGCTCGAGGGTCTTGAGCGTCATGTACCCGCCATATGACCAGCCCCAGATGGCAAGTCGAGACGAGTCGACGTACGGCAGGGACGTCCAATGCTTCCCGGCGGCAATCTGGTCGTGGGATTCCCAGTGCCCAAGCTCGCCACGGACGATGGCGCGGTTCTTGCGTCCGATGAAGCCGGTGCCGCGCCCGTCGACAGTGACAACGATGTAGCCATGGGAAGTCAGAACGGATTGGAAGTCTACCGTAAACGTTTTCTTCACTGACTGTGAGCCTGGGCCACTGTACTGGTAAAATAACACCGGGTACTTCTTCTTGGGATTGAAGTGCGCGGGCCGTCGTTCGACGTAGTTCAGGTCCACCCCGTCAACGTTTATCGTGCCGTATATCTTGATCGGCAGCTCGTACTTCTTAGCACGATCCGCGAGGTCTTTGTTAGTTTCCACAACGTGCTCGTATTTCTCGGGATTGCTGGGTGTGTTCATAACTTTCTGCCAAGGGATGTTGGGCCCCTGGTAGTGCAGCAAGACGTATCCCGCACCAGTTGAAAATGATGCCGAATAGTAGCCCTCCTGGCTGCTATCTGTAATAGCCTTGAGTTCGGTGCCATCTAGCTTGACACTATACACATGCCGCTGAATCGATGACTCTTTTGTCGCGATGAAATACACGAGGTTGTTCTTCAAGTCCACTGCTGAGGGTGCGCTGTCAACCTCCCAGTTTCCTTTGGTGAGCATCACTGGCTCTGGATTGTCCAGTGGGGTGAAGTAAGCCAGATGATCGCCATCATCATAGATGACAGTGTCGATGTAGCCGGCATCGGGCCGCCCATTGTCGGGATCGGCTGGTATGTACTGTGTCTTTTGAGAGATCTCGAACCATCCACCATCAAGCTTTCCGACATCCACAGTACGCACAGACTTGCCCGTCCGGGATGCGACGTCAACGAGAACCACCCGCATGACATCTGAAATACGGTTCGTCTCTTTGATCAAGACCTTTTGCCCGGCCCAGAGAACAGTCGTGATCAAGCGGTCATCGTCTGCGAATCCACCGTCGATATCGACTTCAAAATTGTCTCCCCGGTCCACGTCATGGAAGAGTACGTCAACGACGGGATTGGTGGCGCCAGCCTTCGGGTACTTCATATATAGCTCCTGGGGATAGTTGTCCAATCCTTCAAGCTTCCCACCCTTCGGTTTCGATATGAAGTATTGGACCGGGTACTCTGGGACACCAGTGTCGTTGGTTCTGTAGAAGGCAAGGTATTTCCCGTCTTCGGACCACCAAACTGCGCTGTCACCACCTAGGACCTCCTCCTCGTATACCCAGTCTGGACGCCCGTAAAAGTAGTTTTGGCCGCCATCTTTGGTCATTTGTCGCACCTCTTCGGAGCCAGTCCAGCGCAAGTACAGGTTGTTATCTCTGACAAAGACGATCGCATCGCTAGTCGGGCTCCATTTTGCGACTTGTATAGTCGCATCCGGCTCTCCAGGGACCAGCGGCTCTGAAGTCTGCTTGGCGACGTCGAGTATCCAGTACCTGGCTGTGGAGGAGTGTCTGAAGACGGCTTCATTGTCCGTGGTCACAAGGACCTTCTTCATATCCGGGCTGGATGACGTCTTCTGAGCCACATGTTGTTGTCCTGCGTACTCAATCCAGTTCTCCTTCATCAGCGTCTTGCTTTCCGCGATTTCGACACTGCTTTTGCTGGCGGAATTCTTGCTTCTAACGTCCTCTATCACCAGGTACCCCTTTTCAGAAGATCCTTGTTGCACAAGCAGACCATCCTCTCCGTTAGCACCAGGCACCCAGCTCATGGTGTGTGTTTCGGCCCTCCACGCACCAGACATTAGATCGTCCAGAGTAAGCTTCTTACCCCTACCCCGCGCGACGGTAGCTTGCGGGTCGTGATCGAAGTCAGAACTGTGCTTGTAGGAATCTGAAGATATGTAGACGACAAAAGCAAGGACCCATGCAGCGGCGAAGACACCAGATAATATCAGCATAAGTCGCTTCATGCTGCGATCCATATGCTTTGGACGGGCGCCATGGGCGAGAAATGGACCGGTCTCGAGGTCGCTCGAGGTCTCTTCCTTGAGCGGGTCATCTTCTCCGAAATTAGAAAGAGTCTCGTGGTCGGCATAAGGAGTATTGTTCCCTCTGGGGGTTGGAGGAGTAGCTTGGTGGTTGGAGGAGGGGCGGTTTTGGTCTGACAGACGCTCGTCGAGGCGGTCGAAGACAATGCTGGTTGTCGAAACAGTCGAGTTGGAGTCGTGGGAATTCCTTGGGGCATCAGCCGCATCGAGGCTGTCGATGAGAGGGCCCTTTCCGGAGGAAGTCATGGTCGTGAAGGTGTGAAATGTTAGAGTGTTACTTGGGTGTTCCGGTCCAAGGAATGGATCTGAGCTGATTGCTCATGGACGACAGGAGGGAACAGATTGTTCAAGTCAATTCAAGGCAAGAATAGAGGTTTGAAACAGCATCTTGTCACCGATTAATTGATGGCAGAACAGGTGCCTGGTCACCCTTGGGGCCACAGGCTTGGTAGGGTGGGCTGCAGCTTGATGTTGATAAGAGGGGAGAAAGAGGTACGGGAGTGATAGGTTGGACTCAGTACCTGATACGAGTATTCCCAGGTGATGATTCGAATCGAGGCACCCGCCTAGTGCCAGCTATTGAGGTCCCGATTCGGAAATATATTTGAAGGACCTTTGTTGTTGGTGGTGGATGTTGTTGTTGTTCTTGTTGTTCGTGCTGTTTATCGTACGTAACCTTTGGGTGGTCGAGATGCCGGCCCGGCCTCTGACTTGCCTTGTTCGGCTGCCTGCCGCTGGGATCCACTGCTGCTTATGACGTGCATCGGACATAGGAGAGTGTTAGTGAATACCGCAATTGCCATTCAAGTAGTAACTATTACAGGGTACATTGCATCAGCACACCCACATAGCTAGGTACCTAGGTACCTAAAGTAGGTATCAGGTATCTAGGTACCTCAACTACATGTTGATCAGTCTGAAGTATCACAGTTCTTGGAAGAATAATCGCCGACGATATTCGAAGGATCGAAACTTCAGATCAATATTGGAGGGTAATCTCAATCAAATATAGAGTTTGATCAATAGCGGCCTGGCGTTTTCTTCCCTGTGAAACATAATAGTAGCCCGCTCGCTCTCAAGCAACTCTTCATCAGCTCTGAACGTCGTCGTCTTCACTTGACAAATGGTGTTTCCAGCTTGATGTCTTGGTCAATATTATATTGAAGTATCTTGTGGATGCCGCCCATTAGTGATTGTTAATCTCTATCAAAGCTAGCCATGTACAGTGTGAGGAATGCCAATATCTCCCATTCCAAACTGGTGCTGTCAACACGAATTGTGCAAGCCTAAATACTTAGTACATATGTAATACTCATACGAAGATTTTATCCTGCATTACAAGAGTTCTGATATACAGAACACTGTATTTCAGGCTGTCAGTATCTGCTGGGATGTAGAGTTGATATCTTGAACAAGACAACATCAGTATTATTTGCTATTCGCCCGAATGATAAGCCTAGCTACATATGTCAAGATGTTCAATGCCATATTGTTATGTGAACTTGGTGCATAGAATGATACCCGTACTCTCAATATTACGAGATAAGTCCCGATGGGTAGCAATTGTGGCTGGAAGTCTATGAAGCGAGCCATATCAGCCTCAAAGATCACGGAAGATGCCAAAACCTACTAATAGCTTGAGAAGAATGTATCTGCCAATCTTGATGATCTTAGGTTGATGAATGTACGTATACTACTGCATACCAATCGGATCGCACTTCTAGAATGCTTGACAGTTCCAAGGGTTTGACCACGCTGACTTCTGAATTGTTTGACACAAGCTTCCAGACCCTATTCACAAACAAACAAGGAGCTCCATATTCGAGAGGTATATCGTTGTTTGGCAGACTCCAAGGTATCATAAAATAGATACCTGACTGGGCCTGTCTTATACCCAGCACTAGCTCCAAGGGGTGCACATGTGGAACACTTATTGATATTGGGCTTCAAGTCTGGTTCCCTACCAAGATAACAGCTTGCAAGACAGCATATAGTGTATGTGATTCACTGTAAAGTTAGTGCTCACTTCACTCTCCCCAAGGACAAACCAGGTGAGAGTTTCCAGGGAGCACGGCCTTTCTCTGCCCTGATGAGGCTCCCCACGCTTCCTGCTTCTAATATATATACCTACGTAGGTAGGTACCTTGGAAATAAACCAGAAGAAACCTCAGCTCTAGCAACCCTTCTCTTTACAGCTGCACACAAATTCTGTCAAACGATCAACACCAACCCTACTTCGTTCATTACAAGAACATTGGAACCTTCAAATAACTTTACTCGAAGCAATACCCCACAGACCAATACCAAGATGGACACCCACGCTTTTCACGCGACGCTGTCCGAGTTCTTTTCCACCATCATCAATAACTATGATGCTAGAATGTAAGCGCGCTCACCCTTGAAAGTCCCCGTCTGCTAGCCAGCAGAAGACATGAACTAAACAAGCTGCCCCAGTGACTTCGACGTCAACCGCGATCGCCTATTAAACATGCTGAACAGCACGTTCTGGGACCCAATCACCCTTTGCAAGCCCTCAGACGACGTTTCCATCTTCGAACGCGTCCAAGAGGCTCTGAAGTTGGTGTTTTGCCATAACGCGCGACAGCAAGGCCTGTAAGTTATTGCCCATGTATTTACGGCTCGAGATGACCATATGTGCTGACTCCGATAAACAGGGACCTTGCTGTCGTGAATAACGTCCTGCCTAAGTGGCCCAGGATCTTCCGTGGCATATTCAACAAGGCGGTCCGCTTCGTGCTCCCAGTGTTCACACCGGACTTCGACTTCTGGGACTTTGCAGGTCCAACCATGACCGTCGACAAGTTCCTGGAGCTCTTGAACATGCACATCGATGCCTATGCGCACATACACGACATCGAGAACGTGGACATATCGCCACGCCAGGCTAAACTCGCCCTCAAGCCTAATGGGAACCCAAACGCAAACGCCACCAGTCGCAAGAAACACGACCCAAACTTCTATCATCGGTGTATGTTCTGCCCAAAACTGGACACAAGCGACCGTGAGGATGCCTGTGTGGACCACATGCAGACTGTTCACAACTACTATGGGGACACAGAGCTTCGCCGCAAGAAAGAACGTGATCCTGTCCACCAGAAGCGCAAATGCGTCATTGTCCTCAGGCTCATCATCACCAAGGAGCGTGCCATCTACAACTCGTTGATCACGCGACTCTTCGAGGCAGAGAAGGGTCTCGCTATCATGAAGGGTGCCAGTCACAACTCCCTTCCTTCCCTCAGAGATGTGCAGGGAGAGGATCTCGAGGGGGTAAAACAAGTGGAACTGGCAGAGAAGTTGTGCGCTGAGCGTGCCCAGCTCATGGGTTCTGACCTCAACGTGTCCATCCGCCAGACCAATGTCTCTGCTTGGGAAATTGGCCGGCAGAACCACGTCACCCTCCAAGAGTTTGACTGGACGGATGTGCCAAACGCTTCACCAGAGCCAGACGGGCAATGAGGTGAACGTCAAGATCATCCGTGACCGTGGCACTGGGTAAGTTCCTTCCAACACTCATTACTAGTGACCATACTAATTCTCGCAGCAATGCTGGATACTGTTTCGTCAAGTTCCCCTCTGCTGAGCGGCTAACAAGGCCCCCGCAATGAACGGAACCCAACGAAACCGCCATCCCAGACTGCCATCGCATCCTCACCACAGCAAGATGCCGCGACCACAGTCCCAGCTAATCTCGTCGAGGACATTGTCACGTGGGTGATTGAAATTGTCACCGCCATTCGGGAGGTTGGTCCTGTTGAGATGGCTAAATTCGACATGCTGCCTGGAGTTATTCGAGGAACGGCAGCAGGCTCCAACCACCATCCTCAACTTTCTCTCTACTGGTCCTCCTGTTTTTCTATTGTTTTCTTTTCTTTTTCTTTCTTCACTTCTTCTTTGTCTTTCTTCTTTCAAAAACGTTTACGTGCGCTGCGGCTGCCCAGTACGGCCGATTCATGAAGGACAACAAGGAAAGCACGTCAAATAAATCTAGCGGTACATATGCAGGCGGTCATGGACATCATATCAAGCCTCAATAAGGTAGAGGCAGAAATCAATGGGATGAGAACATGTGGCAAGCTTTTATCATGTAGCGAAATTGTAATATTGACTTTCAGAAGTATCAAGGGTATATCCAGCCTGCACAGTCCTCTCTTATGTTCCAATTGTGAAAGGCCTGCAAGAATTGCAGAAATGCAAAATTCCAAAAACAAAACAATCAAATCCTCAACTTCATCCCGAGGAACAACCCAACATACGCAATCAGCCGATACGCGACACCGATCGCCAGCAGCACCCCAAAGTTCTGCCACGTCCAGTTCAGCGCGAGCCCCACCGCGTCCGACGCCATGTCCGTCTGGTACAGGTAGCCAAACGGCCTGACGAGCTCGCCAAAGTAGAGCTCCGTCAGCCACACGCCGGGGGACATCCTCCAGAGCCAGATGGCGTGCCACTTGGCGACCTGCTTCAGGCTCGGCGCGGCGCCGCACAGGATTCCCAGGATGAGCGACGCCATGGTGGCCAGCAGCGGGGCGTCCTCCCTCTTGGCCACCATGGAGACCATGCTGGCCATGCCGTAGATGCACCAGAAGTAGGCCAGGTTGGCGAGGAAGGCGACGAACCAGGGGATGACGGGCGTCGAGAGGAGGTGCACGATGGTGGAGAAGTGCATGCAGGCGATGAGCATCCGCGGGAACACGCAGAGGACCTTGGCCATGAAGTACGCCAGCCGGGAGTGGCCCGCCTCGGCCTCGCGCCGGTGCAGCAGCATCTCCTCGCTGAACATGCGGACGCCCGGCGCCGACGAGATGAGGCCGATGGCCACGCCCGTCAGCATCGAGAGCTGCGGCGCCGACGCGAGGTCCACGGCGCCCGACAGCATCACGAAGTCGCCCTGGTAGATGCCGCGGAACAGCACGCCCTTCTTGCTGTGCTCGGCCAGGCCGAGAAGCAGGGCCGACAGCGAGGCGAGGATCATCTCGAAGCAGAAGGCCGTCTTGTCGCGGTACTGCTGGAGAAGGGCGCGGTGGAGGCAGAGCCAAGTCTGGTTGAGCCGTGATGCGCCGCGCTTCTTCAGCGCCTCGAGCATGGCCGGGTCGTGAAGGCTTTGGAGCCCGAGCGGGGCGCTCATCCTGTTGAGGTTGATAAGTGACGACGCCATGACGGATCGTCGGTTGAGGGAGACGGTGCTTGCTGCGACGGACACGTGCCTCTCTTTCATCTTGGCGTGCTGTCGCGACCCTGCCCAGTTGGAGATGAGCCACTCTTTCGAGATGTCCCCCTTTGGCTTGTATTGCCGTCCATTGCCAGTGATGATATCTGTAATGACATCGCCCGAGTTCCCATGAGGTGGGAATGTGAAGCCCACATTCTCAAAGAACTGCTGGACATAGTCCTCTCGGCCCTCGTAGATAATCTGTCCGTTCGCGAGCAGGATGAGCTGGTCTAGCATCTCGAAGATCTCCATTCGTGGCTGGTGGATGATGACGATGACGGAGATGCCGAGCCTTGCGATGGCCTTCAATGTCCTCATGATAGAAGACGCGGCGGTGGCATCGAGACCGGATGTAGGTTCGTCAAGGAAGATAGCCATAGGCGCGGCAGCCAGTTCCATTCCAATACTCACACGCTTGCGTTGTCCTCCGCTGATCACAGGCTTGCCGACACTGCCGACGAGTGAGTCCCGTACATGTGAGAGTTCGAGGCAGTCGATAACGCTGTTGACGTGTGCCTGGATGTCTGCGTCTGCCCAGGTCCGTGGAAGACGGATCCGAGCGCTGTGCAGAATATTCTCAAAGACGGTGAGCTCAGGCAGGACGATATCATCTTGCGGCACGTAGCCAATGAGCTTCTTATACCGCTTGATCTTGTTCGGTGCGTCGTTTACCATGATGATACCGCCGGTGTTTGTGATCTTGCCCATGAGAACGTTGACAAAGGTTGATTTGCCAGCTCCGGAACCACCCATGACTGCTGTAAGAGATCCACGGTCGATCGAGCCGGTGACATTCTGCAGGATGGGCCTGGACATGCCCTTGGGTTGGAAGCTAAGGTCAGCATATTGGAAGGAGAGACCAAGGCGAGCCGCATCCGTCGCCCTCTGCATGGACTGGACAAAAGCCGTAAGCTCAGGGTTCAGCTCCCCCACGTCCTGGATCCGTTGGCCTAGGTCCAACGACAGCGCAGCCTCGAAGCCAGACTCTGACCGGCGCGGCGGCGAAGGCGAAGGCGACTCCTGATCCCAGGACTCAGTCTCATCGGGGAGAACGGTCTTGTATCCCGTTATCTTCTTGGTAACCCTTCGACACAGCCCTTGCGCTGTTGAGTCGGTTGCGGCGCTGGTGTAGCTGGTTGCAGTGTTCTTATTGGAGCGCTTTCGGAGCCGCAGCAGCAGTATTCCGAGGATCAGACATACGTCGAGGATGATCAGGACTGCCAGCGGAATGTAGAGGCGCTGGGATACCGAGCCCGCCGGGCAGGCACTTCCGACAGAACATGCTGTTGGCTGCGCCGTGCCTGGTTGGCAGTAGTGACCAACAGGACATGTGAACTTGCTATTACCATCGGGGCAGTAGAAACCGCCTTGGCAGATGACCGGCTCGAAGGGTCCCATGCCAATGTTAACGTGGTCGAATTCACAGATCATCCCTGCGGCTCGGGCTTCCAGGCAAGCATCGGGAGGAGGGCAGTATTGTGGCAGCGAGTTGATGGTGTTGTTTGGGCCTAGAAGAGAAACATGTCAGTAAGCCAAGACTCCTGCAATCGAAAGTGACAGAACATCGTGCGTACAGTAGAAGCCCTCATTGCACCCATTCTGCTGCCACGCATCCAATTTCATGATCTGCACAGGAGCAGCCAGTGGCCTATAACACGGCGCCGCATCTACCATCGTCTCGTTATTCTGCTTCTCATTCACCGCGCGGTAAAAGGCCGTCGAGAACGTCGTTTGGTTAGACCCCGTACACGCCGCATCATATGGGCTCAACTTTGATTCGTCCACAGACACCAACGCATTTTGATCGGTGTTGTACATCAGGGCGTCCTTGAGATCCGGCCCATTCGACGCGTCCCATATTGGCCCAATATTTTCATCCGTAGCGTTGGTGATTGTCGCGCTGTGAAGAGGCCTGAACCATTTCCCGCCTGTGAATGCATTAATGCCTTGTGTCTGGTTTCCGATGCATTCCCACGCCGCGTCGTCGCTGTTAGTCAATGGCGTATGACGGTAGGCGCAGAGGCAGGCCTGTGTGTCGAGGAAGGCCGGTCCTGGTGGTATCTCTTCGGGGTAGAAGGGATCTTGTGGGGCGTCTTCTGCCGAGTACATGGACGCCATTGAGGATGCCATCTCGAACCTTTGATGATGCGTAAACAGCTCCAAGGCCAGAAATGTGACAACAAAGCAGCACCCATAGACGACGCGAAAGGAAGGGCCAATGCCATTCTTATGGAGGACCCTCTCAGTCTCTCACCGCAGGCAGCCACAACCTCCACCAGCTCAAGCGATCAATGACTGACTGCCATGATCCTTCGTTGTATGTCTCCACACAAAATGTATCCGGCCAGCCGGGCCAGCCAGATACCGCCTCTGAGCCAGCCAGACTCCCAACGTTCATCTCTTTTGCGCCTGCGCAGCCACAGTACGGGGGCCCATGAAGTCCAACCCCCGTCCCAACTTGCCGACGAGATTCGTGGCCGCTGCTTGGAGGCTCTTTGTCCAAGTCATGGATAGGATGTCAACCATGAATGCAGGCATGCGTTGTCGTCCCAGTCGTTGTGAAAAAGAATTGCGGGTCGTCAGCACTAAGAACCGCCTGGCCGGTTGAACGTTAGTTAATTCAGGTGCCTAAAGGATTTGCTTGTTGAGTGGAGTCTATGTCGATGACTTCGACCGACGTCGCGACTCGTCCTCTCGCGAAGATCGCACTCTGATTTTACGGGCTGTCCAGGACTGCGGCCGCTGCGAAGCAGGCGAAGGAATCTTACGGTGAGGCTGAACTGCAGGATCCACATCTCGAAGCCCTGTCCTCATCTTCCTTGGATCACTGCCTCTGTGCATACAAGGTAAATGCATGCCTACTGAAGTACGTGCTGTAGGTATGTATGCATATGCATTACCCGTGGGCCCCACCCGTACGCTGTGCTGCCCACTCCGGGCTTCGCCCGTAGTGGGAGCCAAAATTGGTCCGCACCCAATATCAGTCCGCACACCAATTCCACGTACTCGAACGCTTTTCCTACCTTATCTTTACCTTT
>LKEA01000031.1:312710-335844 GCA_003795315.1 Cytospora schulzeri | reverse complement strand
GAGCTTAGTAGGTACATAGTATATGCCAGCAAATGGCAAATGACATCAATCAATCATCCAAAATCCTATCTACTTAGTATCCACTATCTCACACCGGTCGGTTCGGTCTGACTACATACCTGATTGCTGGAGCACTACCATGTCATACCACGCTATGCTACCCACCTATGGACCCCTGGATCTCACATCTTACTTACATCTTACATCTTACATTTATCTCACAGACCACACACCAAACACTACATACGTTTCCTGTCAACATATGCTGCCACCAGAAGTAACCCCCACGCACAGGATGGTAATACAGCATATCCTTCGCCGCGTGTCTCTCTATCTCTCTCTACCTCCATCCCCCACCTTCGCGCCTCAGGCGCTTATCCCACATTCCCAACCCACCCCCACTCCCCCCATTCGACAGGAGCACCAGCGACCAGTTGACAACCCGCCGCCCATCCAGTAAAAAGTGACATGGCCAAATTCGGAATACCTTTCCACCTCACTGATCCGGTTTTTGCCTTCTTCCCTTTCCTCACCATTTCCCAAATAAGTAATATTTCTAGAACCGGCCTTTTCCTTTTTCCCTTTTCCTGCCGTCATCATGCAACATGACACCACACACACACACACACAGAGAGAGAGAGAGAGAGAGAGATCCAATGCAAGGATCTTTGGTGTCGCACAAGAATATCTCACACCCCCCCCCCTTCCTCCGCCCCTCCCAACCTGGAACCCCGGAAGGGTTCCTGGGAAAGCCTCAACGACCGTTGCGTATCATTCGCGTGCAACTTGCATATACACTGTTGGGAACCGATATATCACATAAGAGTACAACACACATAATGTCTGGACTTTTAAAACATACTGTACTTATCCAACTGCGCACGGCCCTCCCCCTCGCCGCAGGTTACACTCCTCAAATCAAGCAGAAATGCAACCGGTTGACCAGGGCCTGGAGCCAGCCCACACCCCCAAAACCAAGTAGAAAAGGGTCATCATCACTACCTACCTAGGTATCCATGGATGTACTCAAGTACCCTGGTGTGCGGTGCAGGGCCAAAAGATCCCTCCGCAATTTCCAGGGCCCCCAATGTCCACCGGTCCACCTCCCTCCCACGGCACCCACTACCGACTTGACCTGACTTACCGTATTGGCCGCAAAGTCAACAAGGGCACCTGGGGACACAATCCCAAAACAACCGGTTCTATACATACTTCTCTTTTTGGTCTACTAACTCGACCTGCATGCCAATTAGTGCGACTCTACCACCCCTCCTCCCCTCCCCCACCCCCGCCATACACGTGGGCATGGATAGGGATAAGGGTCTATTCTCATCATCTACCTCAGTGTCACTTCTCGAGTATTACGTTCTTCAAATTTTGTCATACTTCATATGCAAGGCCACCATGTACATACAATGCAAGTCCAAACAGTGCATATATTTTAATTTCATTTGCCTATTTTCCAATGCATGAAAGAATTTGATTCCGAAGCATGCAAATGCGGGTAACCAGCCCCGGGGCCCGGGCCCATAGAATAATTTTCCAGACCACATCCGCCAAAGCCGCCCCTTGAACCCAATCTGGTAATCATCCAGCCAGCCTCGTTGACGCCCTCGTGCCGCATCCGTACATCAGGAAAGAAAGACGCCACCTCAGTATGCCCCGCTGTAAGGATGGCGCCAAAACTAGTTTCCTGATGAGGTTGTCCGCGGTCGAGGAGGGGTCGTCGTGGTTGAGTTGTGGCGCAAGCTTTGGAGGAAGGTGATTGCCGCGAAATCCTTCCGTCCCGCGAAAGGAACCTCCCGAAGAGGATCAACAACCGAAGCCATCCTGATGGTTTGATATATCCCCCTGCCTCTTACCAATAAGATAGCTCTCAGAGCTTGTGATTGAATAGAAAGAGCAGAATGAGTTAGTCCACCTCAAAGCCCGTGTCGAGTCACCAGCCTCGGCTTCTTCCCAGCACGCCTGTCGCTGCTCTCAAAGCAAAGAAGGGATGAATTTAGTAGTTAGAATAGAGACACAGAGATTGAAAGAAAGGACCGACGAAACGCATATGAAAGATGGAATTCAGAGAGATGAGAATGGTGGAAGGAAATAAAACAAAATACAGCCACAAGGAAAAGAGAAATCAGAACAATGAAACCTCAGCCGAATGCACCAACCCGCCCCAATGCTCCCTCATCGGGATCCCTTTCCGCCCAACGCCTGGTATTTTCCCCCCTTGCCCAATGCAGTCCCAGGTACATATGAAATCGAAAGCCCACAAGCCCCTTGCCTGTCCCCTCCCCCCAAAGGAAAGAAAAGAAAAGAAAAGAAAAGAAACGAAGAATGTAGGTAGATTCCGAGCTGAAGAAACAGGAACAGTGCAGGTACCCAACATGAGGACTGGTTTCCAAGGTGGATCTGCCGTGAAAAGAGAAAGAGATGAGAATGAAATCAGAATGCCGCCGCGAGGCAATGTGTAACCAAAATGGAATCCCAGAGAAGACAAGAATGGATCTAATATGCGAACGCCCAGAACAGAAAACACAATCCAAAACTCTCGCTATGCTCGCTCAAACACGAAACACCAAAATCTCAACCAAAGGACAAAACAAGACAGAAAAGTTCGAGTCGCGACTAGAAGCAGGCAGGGAAAGGAGCCCCAAGAGTCCACACACCAGAGATGTGGCTGCCGAGTTCGCAAGTGGGAAAGAATGGGTAGCGATATTTGACATGGCTCGTACGAATGTTGCATGGATTGAGCCCTGTTTCCCCATGCCGGTCGGTCGTTCTCTTTGATGGTCGGCATTCTCCAGCTTTGTGTCTTCGATAACGAACTCCCTGTGGTTGTGGCGGCTTGGCATCCGGCGCGAGTGAAGAAGCGTGATCACCGAAGTTCTGATGGTGCGGAGGTCGACATCAGACTATCGTAGCCAACAAACAGGTAGGAAAGCTGGGAGGGCGCTTGCGCAAGAGAGTATGACCTCGGCCTGAACGAATAGAGGTAATGGACCCAATGCCTCATGTTGAACCTCTCCATTGGCGGCGAATGCCATGAACAGTAGCCCATTGTCGAAGACAGGACCTTTCATCGGTATTGACCCCTCCAGCCTTTGGGTGAGCGGCCACTGTCGTATCCAGAGTCCGCGTAGTTGTGTTCGTGGTGGTTTGCAGAGTAATGGCCAGAAGGAGCGGGTGTGTGAACAACGCAGGTATATCCGACCAATATCGTCCTCTGGGTTATGCCGTGCCCTCGAGTTCCGTACCTGGGGCATCGGTCGACAGCGTGTTGGTAGTAGAGGCAGCGGCACTGCGCGTAAACTTCAACCAGTTGGTAGCACATGGTGACTGAGAAGACGACGGCGACACGTGAACGAATTCCTCCTACTTTGCTGGTGGTGTATAGGTTGAGGCAGCGTGTGACAAGTCGAGCGTCAGGTGAGGTTGCGAGATGTGTTGGTGAGATATGCTGGGTAACGAGTCGCTTGGCTTGTTGACGAACGGTTCAGGCACCCTGGGAAAGACAAGAACAATTTCTATGCAAGATCGAATGGCAGGCGATATGACGATGATATTATACGGACGAGCGAAGATGGGCAAGAGGATATGCGATCAAAGAGAAACTCAAGTTGGCAAAGCCGGTGAACGAAAGCAGCTTGTATGACCTAGTGAAGAACGAAGGAGAAGATGGTAGTGACGGACTGGAGAGATCAAACAGCTGCCAAGGGTGGGAAGGCATCGCAACCTTATAGCTTTGCAGCCTGACGACCAGAGGTGGTAGGCAGGTGAGGGAGAAGGAAAGAGGTGAGGTAAGGAAAGGACAGGAAAGCAAAGAATAGCACGGTTGCGGTGCCAGCGGCGTCGAGGTGACTACCTGCTGAGGCAGCAACCAGCACCAGGAACCAGGAGTAAAGCGAGGGCAGACAAGAGAAGAGTGACGCCAGTGGAATCTGACTGCCCAGGTGATGACTGATCCGACGACTAAGATGCGCAGCACAAGTCTGGTACCTGGGGTCCCTGTGAAGAAGGGAAAGAGGACGGGAAGGGCACCCTCGTGTATGGTACAGTACGGTACGTTACGGTACGGTACTGCTACCACATGCAGGTGCAGGACAAAAGTAGACGAGGCGCAGGGCGAAGTCCCTTGCAAGGTGAGGTGAGAGGGTCGGTGACATAGGCAGGAGGATCCTAAAGACGGACGAGGGCCGGGTATGGGGGAGTGTTACAAAGGAGAAGGGGGCAGCTAGGCGTGAGAAACATGTAGAGAGGAAGGATGTATGTACGGGTTGTCGAGGGCCAGGGACTGCATTTGCATGTACATTGTTTTCATGCAGTCCCAAATACCATACATGACAGAAACGAAACGACCTTCTCTCTGTCAGGTACACAAACGACGAGTGTACCTGGATCGTCGACGACGGCATGGGGGAATCCTGGCGACCACCCCCAAACCTCTGCCTGTCCTGTCTGCCTCAGCAGGCCCTCAACCGAAAGTGCCCCTTGGGACGATCCAAAGAGAACCAATCCGCAGTAGGCGCAGTCACACAATTGGGGGACCTGAGATAATTTGGGACAGGACAGAGGTATTTTCGGGTTGGTCCAACAAGCGATGCGATGTTGAACGGACGGCCTGGTTGATGGGGCGGGTTCAAGATGAGCAGTAAGTAGATTTGTGTGTGCCGAGGAAAGAAAGGCAGAAAACAAAAAGCATCGCGGGGTTCAAAAGTGTGAGTGAGATTTGGGATGCTCATTGCTGCTCGTTACTGCAGAGTGAGAGGAGCCCGGTCCGGATCGATATGTACCTACACATTTGCTCCTACCCACTTTTGCTACTGGTGCGTAGTACAGGTACAAGTGTTCTATTTTCTTTTGGATTGTGGCTGGTGCTAACTAACCTAACCCAATCGAGTAGCACCCTCGAGTCTGACCGTTTTCTGTTCTATTCTTTCCATATTCCCAGGGTTACCAGTACATTGACCTCGCATTCGCTTTATGCGGGGATTGGACTTCGGGGCTACTATGTATGCGCTTACCCATCATGCAGCACCGTTTTCTGCTTCTGCTTGGATGGAATATGAATATCGGTACTTCGTACACCAGCATGATTACCTTTAACATATTGTAGACACGGCTGACCTTGATTCACACAGGCTCATCATGAACCTGATTTATACTATGTCTTAGACATCCAACAGACCGCGGAGATGCATGTGTTCAGCCCTGTTTGTATGCCGTCAGCCAACGAACTATAGAATACATACCCAGGTAAAAGGTAGTAGTGGTCAACTGTCGCTGCATACATACTGAAGTATGTACTCAGTTGCTCGTGCACTGCGAAGTTCCCGCCCGCGCGCTCGGCTGTCATATTCCCGGCGGCCGGACCACCTATTTCCTTAGGTAGTGATAGGGATGACCCAGGTCAAAAGAAGACACGTTTTGACGCAGCGGGAGGATTTTTAGTGTTTGATGTTGGTGCTGGCTTCTACTGATATGCCTTGCGAGATCGTTCATTCCTTCAGATCCAAGATTCCTTCCCGCTTCATGTCCCGTAATTCAAGCAATGCGGGCCCGTGGAAAGTAGGCGAGACGGCCCCGGAATCTTTCAGAGGTGGTGATGTGCAGATCTGCCGACTGGCGATTAGGTACGTAGATCATGATCCCTGAAGCACCACTGTGTAACCGATCAATTTCTTTGGGCTTGGGGCAGCTTGTTGATCACCAATCTGTACATCATTTCGACGTTTTTCTGTCTCTGTCAAAAGGATTTACAAGCAGTGCAGTGAAGACGGAACAAGAATGGTCCGCTCGCAATTGATGTCCGCAATTGCCTCTAGCTTGCCATGTAAACGCTACCCAGGTCCACGTCTGGTTGCCCTGTGGTCGGGGTTGAGGGGGGAAGGATGCCTTGAAGTCGATTGTTAGATCAGCCACTCTCCTAATCGAGCTCAATCTCGTCGACTACAGTCTTAATCGGGCATCATGAACTTCGATTTTGGCCCTTGGACATCATTGGGACCCGCCCCGTCCAAGAGTCCGGAGCAGTGTCTGAGACCTCGACAGAGATAGAACAGGAGTTCGTGAGCCTCTGCCCCTTTCGGCCCGTCCTTGACGGCCGGTTTGTGGCTTCGACGTCGTGCCTAGAAAGACACGCATTATTATTGGGGGGAGTCGTGGCTGAGGTGGGAGCTGGTCGGACAAGAAGGACGGCGGGGGACTACCTAGGTACATAGTCGCTGTGCTGTGCTTACGGCGAGGGTTCGGTGTGAGTGGCTGGAAACCAGTATACCTTCCTCGGTACCTATCTAGGTACATACAGGTATGCAGGTCATGCATGGGACCTTTTATGGGGGGCTTGAAATAGACGACGCCCTGAAACATAGTAGACACGATCAGTCTGTCTCTGGTATTTTTTGATGGTAAAAATATGTATGTAGTAATGATGGCGATGATGATCAGGATGGTGAGTACTGATGTCGAGCTACATCTGAAGAATACGAGAGCGAGCGCTCTTGGGTTGGCGCTAAACCATACCGGTCGGCAACAGTGTATACAGTACGGTACACGATATTCTCACGATATTCTCCCGATATAGGTAATCCCAATATTGTATATTGTAGACTAATGTAGGACACAGTCCTGATGTTGTCGCACAATGTTTGAGTGGGCACTGGACGTAGATTCCGGAGCACTATTCGGTGCCTGGTTGGAGTATCCTAGATATGATGCCCCAAATGTCCATCCTGCTCGAGTAAACGCTCGAATCGCAAGCTTGTTTACTTTGGTCATGCCGCATTGGCACATAATGTAGTACGTAGGGAGTGGGACCAATTGAGGTGACAGGGTTGAAACTACCTAGGTAGTCTCACCTCTGACGATGCATGTGGTGATGAGAGCTGCAGCAGGAGAGGAGGTGTAGTGGAGGGGAGCAAGACTGGTGGGAAGACGCGATGAGGACCCTGCAAGAGATGGCGCACGATTCGATTAGAGTCGTACCTGAGGCCTCTACATCAATCCACAGGTATCGGCCTCGGTTGTCTGCAGTGCTTGTGATGTGAAAAAGGTGCCTGGATGGATAGGATGACTGCATAGGGCTGAGCCATAAAATCTAGTAGAACTAAAAGTCGTGGGATTCTGTAACCTGTAACAACCTATAATCCGTGATCTGTGACTGACACAAGCTGCAAGGGCAGGCATTCTTGATTTGACAATCGTGTACTAAGTACTGTATGTAAGGAAGTTCGAGACCCCCTGGACCCCGGACCCTGTGAGCCGTTGCGGCGGGTTCAGGGTGGTGCGGCCGTGGATTGGTTGTCATACGCGAGAAGATGGAGGACCACTTGAGTACCCTAGGGTACTTGAGTTTGATCGATCCAATAAGAGACTCTTGGTGTTGATATCTCCAAAAAGAGCCATGTGAATATAATCCAGGTCATATCTTTCAATTGCTCCGATTAACAATCCCGGATAGTTGGATTGTGCCGTCCGGCGTCAATGGCACCCTGCGTCATGGAATCGGGCACCGGGGTGGCGAGAAGCTGTCAGGCAGGACTCATATTAGTGGTGCTGTGCATCACGAGTCTCTTATTATGTACGGCATCAAGATCAATCAAATCAAGACATCCGGCATGACTGATCGGGTCGGACCGGGGCTAGGACACCTAAACCTACACTACATTTCACTTCACCTATCCCAAGTAGGCATCTCCGGGTTACTGCACTTCGCTAAAGACGCAATGAAACTCAAATTATTTACACTACTACACACTGCAAGGCCTGATTCCAAATACATCATTACACATTGTCTCATTCCACTCATTCCACTCATTCCAGGGTCTAAACATCTCAACCCACCAGGAACCGCCCCCACCCCCAACCCAACCCCCGCGTCCAAGTCACTACACATGTGCACTTACGCTGCAATTGATTCATGCCAACGATATGGTTGTTGCCTGGAAAGAAAGGCCTCGTATAGTCTGCAGTCAACTTGGATTTTGGAAGTGAGAGAATCATCATATTATGAGCAGAAGGGCCGATGGCGCATATTACATGCGTCGGCAATTGCGCAGAAGTCTAGCACCAACACCAGCCCTGGAGCATCCATGCATCTTACTCTACTGTGTACACTACCTTGCTATACACGGGCTAAATAGGTAAGATACTTTGCGATCCGGCAGAAGTAGGTTCGTCTCACCCGCCCCGGATCGGTTCAACAGCACGACCGATGTTACACAATATCCATGGATGATGCGATGCGGTGCGGTGCGATGCGATGTTAATCACTCAGCCATTGGCGTATCACCAACGACAAGGGCTCCCAACCTGCATCACCCACTACTGCATAAGTTAGGTAGATGCCTTAGACTAACTGAAGGCATTAGGAGGACCAACAAGACATCTGAACTTGAAACAAGCTGAAAACATCCCACAGATAGAGTTGTGAGGCCTCTCTCTCTCTCACACCACGAGAGTCCCACAGATACTACACCTCTCTGGCCTTTTGCACATGAAATGCGATAGAAAAATTGGGCCTCGATACTACGTATATGTCGAGTCCTTCGTTTCAATGCACCAAAATTGACTTATTTTAGAGAGCCCTAAATAGCCAATGTATATGTTGACGACGTTCTACGAGAGCCATTCATGCCAACATTGAACATTGAAACAACCTTAATCTAGAGATCGTGTGGGGGTTTGCATGTTTCATTTTGCGAGCCGTTTCTATATCCACTATGACGAATTCATAGAAGCCTCTCTCGTCAGCTCCAGTCAAAGAGAGATCTCGCCGAGATCTGTCCAGATTACCGGAGCGGCCTCCGGATCCTCTCACGGCAGTGGAGAGACTCCAGAGGTCCGCCCGGGTACATGTCCAGACATTCCCCGACCTCAGCTGCAATTCAGCAGTGAGGTGACCCACAATTTCAAGGCGAAGAAGAACAATAAGAAGTTTTCCAACATCAACATTAGCTTTGACCATCGAAGCTTCTTTCTGGTGTGATTCAACTTGAGACATTCTGCCGCAGGGGATTGTTGGTAGCATAGCTCGCTCATGGTCCAATCGCTTACCTTACCGTTGGCTTGGAGATCCCTGATGTCTCGCGCTTTCACATCCTTGATGGTCACTTTGCAGTGGCTGTGTACGACCTCGGGACTCGATGTCATTACACCCGGCCAGTGGCATCGTCGCGCTTATCTCACCGTCTCTTAACTCTTTATCCGGGCCGGGCTTGATCCCAGCGACAACTTTTCTTCACCGCAGAACATCATCCTGTTGCGGTAATCTTGGAGACCTTAGGCTTCCACTTTGCGGACGATATGCGGCATCGCCGGCCGAAATCATCAATCCTTCATCATAATCTTGCAGGACGGCGTAGGATATGATTTCATCGATAATCTACTTTTGTCTGTTCCATGAATAGACCCCTGAATTACAGATCCAGATCATGCCAGATGACTTGAATACTAATACATTGACTCAATTTCAGGCAGACATACCATCCACGGCGTGGATCATGCGGCAGTATGTGGCCCACGTGCGCGGGGGATATTGACGCCCATCCACGGACTCGAAGAATGACGCCGCCTTTAGATACGAATGGAACCAAAACGAAAGGAACCGAAACGAAACAAAACAAAACAAAACAAAACAAAGATGAGTAAAACAACAAACTCCCACCTCCATGAATATCCTAGCAGGTACCTCTGGATGAGAGGCCGCATGGAACAATGCCTCTTACCTTGGCCATGGTGAGCACCAGGTGATATGACAGGTCCCATAGAAGCCACCTAGGTATGCTCTAAGACCAAGGTGAATGTATCAATTGAGGTACCTGTAACTAAGTACGAGATCAGGTCTGTCTTTTACTCCAAGCTGCAGCACTTTCCCCAAAGGGGTACTATCGAGTGGGTTCCAGACCGACCGTTTTCCTTGCCGGCTCGCTCCGTTTTCTCAAGCCACACCTCCATTCCGTTCTGACCCCATTCGCCGTTATGCGAGGATACGGCAACGCCAAATCATCATCGCTCCAAAAACATAACCAAAACAACAACAACATAATCATCATCATCATCAACGCTCCAGAATAGCGTCGTGCTCTCACATCACTCCACATCACCATAATCAGATTCATAATTATAATCGTACCCAGAGCTGAACGACTGAAACAACATCCCCCAATTCGTCCGTTTCAGAGGCCATTAGCAACCAACGTGATCTGCCATAGTTGGACACTCCACCAGCGTTTACTGCTCCTCCCTCTGTTTTGCGCCGGCCCCCAAATGCTCTTCCAACCTCTTCTTCTCACCAAAACAGGTCACCATCATGATTTAAACCTCCATCTGCTTACAGTATCCAATAGCGATTCTTCTGCTTTGCCACGGATCAAAAAGGCCAGTACACGATACAGCCACAGAATATGGTTCCTTCCGTCAAGCTCGCCCGTGGGGGAGGCTCATCTTTCCTCGGGTCCAGCACAGGATGCTCTGAGCACTTGACCAGCAAAATGGCCCCCAAAATCTTGTCGGTTGTCGCCTGCAAAGCTTAGACACGCCAGCATTGATACCTGGGAGAAAGTTCGCCACAGGTTTCGATTTCAATCCTTCACTTGTCTGGACAAGATCACAACCCGTCGGCAGACCGTCCCCCTTCCGGCAAGTGCCTGGAATTTGGCCCCCATGGCCACAGCCCTTGGAGTCATGGGTCTTATTCGTCTATACGCCTCGTTTTCATTTCTTTGCCGAGGCAGAAAGAAATATTCCAGGTGTCGAACCACGATGGGACACGACGATGGGACATCAAAGTCATGGTTACACAGAGGTTGTTCGGTGTCAACATCGTCTGCCCCCTCCACCATTCAACAATTTCGCGGCACCGTCGAAACTGGCCAATCACCTTGCCAGACTCACCAGTTTCCAGGATAACGACGTCAGCTCCGCCCGGCGACGGATCTCTCAGTACTACCCACTGCTCCGGCGGCCGCCTCCACTGAGGTTCTAGCCTCCAACCGTTGTCCGGTGCCCAGGCCCTACTGCCTTCCTTCCGCTACCAGAAGGGGGGGGGAGAGAGGGGGGCTTCGTTGAGGATAGGGACCGGCCTCGGATCGACACCCGTTATCTGACCTTCGTTGCACGCCGGGATCCAAGCCATGCTGCACTACTGCCAGTATGACCCGACCTCGTGGTGTTTCGGGCATCTCTGTTTGAAGGAATTGGGTAATCCAGTAGCCTATCCCACGCTGCGCCAACGTCGAGGTCTCAAAAGTCTGGGATCCCCATTCACCACCACCCCACGCAAACGGTGCCCAAGTACATTGTTCCTCCTCGACGCCCTGCTGAATCCGGCCCGAGGCTTAGGTCAGTGGCTCTGTTGAGTCAATTGGAGGCTCCTTCGCGATCCTCACGGTTCGTGTTGAAGTGTCTCTTAGGTACCGCATGAGGTGGCTTGTTGAAAGAATCAAGGACAGTCACGTAGTTGTGTCTCGCATACGGGAGGACCAAAGCCTCACTTTCTAGGTTGTCTGGATGCAAACAAGGTTATGACTGGCTGGCTGGCAGTCAGGCAGTCAGGCAGATGTCAGTCATACCCAAACTCGCACAAGAAGGAATACCAAGAAAATGGCGCTTCTGGCAACCCTAGTATTTGTCACTCACTCTCGCTGACACCCAACTTTGGTTCGTGGGAACTACGAGTCTAGCCAGATCATGGTACGCAAAACCCCCAAAATAAGGCATGGATCGTCGAGCGGCATCTAGACGTTATTTTGAAGCCTGTTGCTTGTCTCACCTGACACACAAGATGTGGCTGTTGTGCAAGACTGTTACCCAAGGGCGAGTGCGCCTACTGAAGATACAGGAAACCCCAAAGTCCGGCGGTCCCGACAGTCTGTCACGTATCACCATCGCATTCGCATATGACCATTCACATTTATCTGGCTAAACGGTGACACGGTGACACGGTGACACAGGGTGACACGGCGTCTAAGCGGCTACCTAGCCCTACAGCCCTATACAAGGCAGATTTGCAAAGGGAAATACACGGTAATCCGGCGTGCCTGATTGAGAACAGGGTAGCATTCCACTCGTCGCGGAGACATGTCTCGGTGCATGTCTTGGGGAGTGTGTCCTGCAGCAACGATTCGCCCCCAAACCCCCACACACCCCAACACTCAGGAGACGATGCCGGGTCCGGCCAAGATCTACGCTACGTTTTTTTCTGTACTCTGTACTTGTCGTACCTGCAATGCAGGGCGGCTCTTGGCTCCTTGCGAGAGCCGAAAAGTATGCCTTGCCAATCAGGGTAGCCTAGACCTGACGACATTCCTGCTGATCTCGGTGAGTTCGACGTGACTCCCATCAATGAGTATTATTTCCCTTTCCAGTCGAACGACTCGAATTGTCCCGTTGTCCGAGGACACTGTTTTAGGCTCTTTCAATCTTCAATAAGTGCTTCTTTACTCTAAAGGTATGGATTATCCATGTTTGGACATGTCCCACGCGATATAGCCGTGTACAATACCTCGCGTGTGACACGGCCGCCCATACGGCGACCTCGACATATTCTTGGATCCCCGCAAGCTGTCCAGTCAACGGGCCGGGCCACCAGAGATGGCCATGATCTGTCAAGAGGATGAACTAATAATCGCAAGGCTGAGGAGGAACATGTCTGCAATCACAGCCCCGCCATGCACCACACGGATATGGCATTGAGAGGTTGAGTGAAGGTGTAGTGGTTGATCGGGGGAAGCACTGAATCGATGTGACCATTATGTAGGTGGCTGCGATTGAATGTGGCTGTATGCCAATGGATTCTGCAAGGCTGCAAAATGCTGAAAAGGGTGAGAAGATAAGACTTCGGGCCGATCACACAAGCACCACGGCCCGTGATGGACAGACCATCTTTGACTGGCAGTGACTGGCGTCAACTGGTGTCTATTCACTGAACAGCCACCTGGCACTCCCCCAACAACCCCTTCGGCACTGAGAAGATACAGTGCTTACCCGGGGCATCACATCACGCTATTCACTATTGTGTGGCAGGGTCTATTGTATAGGGATCTGCAAAAAGAATAAAAAGAGAATCAGCCCAACAACACCCTTTGGGCAACCGTATAAATCCTGCTCGTGACTGAATATCGAAGAAGTTTGTAAGCCATGGATGGGGAGAGCACTATAATCAATGGCAAGGCCGATTACACTCATTTTTGTTTCTTTGCATCGTGTTCGAAAGATGCTACTCTGGCTTCTTACTACTGCGCGTATTCTTTCTGCCTATCTGTAAGACTATCCTGTTGTAGATGCAATTTGGGGGTTTGCACCCCTTTCACAGGATGTACATGCCCATTCTTGAGATACTCAGACATGTGTATATCTACAGGATAGACACGTCCATGGAATGTACCAAGTGGTTGTTACATTAGCGAACTACATTCATGAACTGACTCCTTACCGATTGTCACTGTGATCAAAGATACGTAACGCCCCTCCTTCCAATGAGAATACTGCAATCGATAGTCTCGTCAGGCCTTGTAATTTCGACCATCTCAGATCAATTTTTGCCGGTAGAAATGAGCTTTTTCGAGTGCTTCGCCGCTTGTAAGGCACATCGTTCCACCCTGTCTACTCTTTGTCCAGAGTTCTTGGGAGATGGATGGCCTGGTGACTGTGGACAGAACTCCTATCTACCGGGCATCATTCAGAGACCACTGACATACAGCCCCCCCCCCCAAAGACCAGAAGCTTTCTGAAGTTGCCTTGCCTAGCGAAGCGAGCTCTTCCTCCCTGGGAGAAAACGAAGAGTACCAGAACATATGCCACCAGGGGACAATATCGCGTCAGTGGAAAGGTAAGTGACAACCACAAGGATGTAACCAAGAATAAGATCAACTCCACCAGAGCAAAATAGGTGGTGCCATACATAGTCTCATGCATTCATATCTCAATCCCCTTCCCGTCTATCCATACTATAATACACCGCTGTAGTAGCCAAAAGGGCAAAAGAAGAAAAAAGGACAAGCTGCCACCCACGCCAGGTAGCAATGCCTTTTCTTTTCTCTCTCCCCTTTCAGAGCCCAGTCACATCTCCCCCTAAATGCATGAAATGCTATTTACAGGATGGGAGCATGATTTTGATCAAGTCAAGAAAGGATGGGTAGAATGAACGACAAAGAAGAGGAGGAGGACCGGGGGTTCACCCAACTCCATGATATCAATATACAGCAGCCCCGACTGAACAAAGGAAGGAGTGAATAAAAATAACAAAAAAATAACAGCTCGCCACATCTTTCCCAAGTGACAAACACTATGCACATCGCAAAAGTGGTATCATTATCTTCAGGTAGTTTTTTTGCAGTGCTCTGCACGCTTCAGGTATACCTGATGCCTGCCTCGCTCCGCTCTACTCTGCTTTATCACCAAGGAAAACCCAAATAGTGAGAGGAACAAAGGGATGTGAAAAGGGATCTGTGCATAGAGTATGCCATATAAACAACATAGGAGAACTCTATTACCTCTCCTGCTTTTTCTCCAACATGATGTTAACATCAACCACCCGTTTCCATTCCATGTAAGATATGGATGGATGGTACAGTGCCAGGTAACTCAAAATCAAACGCCTGGACCCCAACCTCCACAGCTCTCGAATGAAGTCGGCAAGGTATAGCAACGTGGGCAATGTGAGCAGAGAGCCCCATCATCTGCCCTGCCTGCCTCGGCATCTTCATCTTCTGTGGAACCCATTTCCCTCGCATCGTCAAGCTGTAGATATCTGTACACTTGAGGTCTCTTGAAGGTCTAGAGACTTCCGCTGCTAGCAGTCTGCTCTATCAACAGCTGTGTGAGCCTGGAAGGCTGGTGCACACAGAGCCTCATGAGGACAGAGTCGGTGTAGATGTAACCGCCCTCACGTAAACCCTCCTAAGCTCCGGCCCTCCGACTCATTGCAGCTGTCGCTCCCGCACTGGCCAGATCCTGCTTGGCACTAACAGTCCTAGCTGCCGCTCGTGGGAGGTTGCTACCCAGGGGCCCATTGCTGGTGCCGCTGGTTCCCGTGCTGGTTCGCTTGGGAGGAATACCAACAGCACCCGATGCTCGTCTAGCGCCCGGCGGGGGTCCAGTGCCTACTTTAACCGGAGAACCAAGGAGGCCCGCGTCTTTGGGTCGGATACTGGAAGTAACCCTCATAGTTGCTGCCGCAGCAGGTGGTTCAGGCAGCGGCCTAGGCGTCGAAATTGTGTTGTGACGCTTGATCGGTGACAGTTCGCGGTTGACAACTCGTGGAACGGGCACTGACGTCTTCTGTCCGGTAATAAATTCGTGACGAATGGCCTCTTCCGGCTTCATTCTCCGATCGGGATCCCACCTCAAGCACCGTGCGAGGAAGTCCAGGAAGGCCTCATCGTCACACTTCAGCACCTGCTGCAGGGTCTTGGACGAGGGGCGTCTCCTGCGACCCTTGGAGCTGACCGTCAAGCGCGGCTTGCCCATTGAGTCAAAGAAGAGCTTCTTCCGAGTACTCTTCTCGATCAGATGCTTCTCTGGGGGCCCAAAGACTTCCATGATACAGGCCAGTTGCTCTTGCTCGTTCTCACCTGGGAAGATCGGGACGCCCGTGTAAAGTTCGGCCAAGATACAGCCCAGACTCCACATATCAATGGGCATTCCGTATGACATTCCCAAGATAACCTCGGGTGACCGGTAGAAACGTGACTGGATGTACGTGTACACCTTTTCGTTTTCGAAACAGCTCGAGCCAAAGTCGATAACCTTGATCTCCGTATGTAACGGATGTCGCACAAGAATGTTTTCGGGTTTGAGATCACAGTGGATCACCTTGTGCTGCTTCAGAAGGTTGAGGGAGCTGAGCATCTGCTTCGTGAAGCGTCGAATCATCTTCAGAGAAAAGCCGCGGAAAGCGTTGGCCTTGATGAATTCGTAGAGGTTCATGTCGAGGAGCTCGGTAGAGATGCAGAGATGTCCACGGAAATAGAAGCTGTGGGTGAAGTTGACCATGCTGTGCTTGTTATTGGGGTCCTGTCAACGAGAATTAGCAAGTACCTCTGTAGGTTTGTTCAGATCCACCTACCCATTCGCGAAGCTTTTGCAAGATGTTGACTTCGACAAGAGCTTGTTGGTGGAACCGCTTCTTGTTCCTGATGATCTTGACGGCAACCAGAGCGCCCGTCTTGTGGTCAATACACCTGACGACCTGCCCGAAGCTACCCTTTCCAAGCACATCAATGACCTCATACCGGAAGGCAAGGTGATCTCCCGTAACTATCGAATAGTCACCACGTTCATCGTCGTAGCCAAAGTTCGGTATATCCGTGTTGAGGTCCCCAACAACCTTCTGCGCATTTTGGGTACCGCAGAAGTAAATGTCGTTGTAGTCGATAATTTCACCTCTTTCGTAGATGTTAAGCATGGCTATCCTGATGGCGTCCTGCGGGCTGACACGCTCCTTTGGTGTCGCACGTTTCCGGAGGGCGTCCAGAGTCTTCGCTGCGAGCTCGGTTTCCTTTCTTCGGCTGCCAAGCTTCTTCATTTCATCTTCTGCAATCAGATCATCCCTGTCAAGATCGGCCGTCCAAACGTCCGTATGCCGCACTGATGCCGCTGATGGTTTAGATCTGAGGAATTTGTGCATGACCGACGAAGAATGCGACACGGCTGGTCGGTTTCCAGAACCATCACCGTTAGCCTTCGCAGCGTGGACAGTCATACCTTGGGAGCCGTCGCTTCGGTTCCTCTCATGAGCCGTGGCAGTGTTGAGTCCCGAACCAGACCCCTTCCGCCTCTTGGACTCGAGGTATGATGAGTTGGGCTTTGGTGCCATGCTTGGACTTCCAGTCTTGGGCGCTAGATTGCCTGTCGTTGCCGAGACTGGAATGCGAGGTGTTGGCATCACGTCATGTTTTGTAGCCGGGTGTTCAGACGAGTTCTCTTGTGAGTGGCTAGCAGCTTTGGAGTTACTGCGTTTCCAAGACAGACTCAATTTCCTCCTGAGGGATGTCATCGAAGAAGGAGTCGGGGGTTCCTCGGGGCTGGGCTGTTGTACGGGCGATTTCGGAGTTGCTTGTAACGGCGTCTTCGACATGACTTTCGAAGGTTGCCTCTGAGCACGGGGCCCCGACGGCTTTTGATGAACAATAGGGCTGCCCGTTGCATCTTCTGTGTCGCGAATTTCATTGCCGGTCTGAGACCTCTTGAAGTTTGCGTGTTCGAATCCATTCTCTTTGGGTACGGAAGAGGAAAGGTAAGGGGAGACCGAGGACTTCATCGTACTATCGTTGACGGTTTCCGGGCTGCTATTATCAGCAGCAAGTGGAGTGTGAATCTGGCCACGGTGAACGGAACTCTTGCTCCGGAAGTGTGGAAGGTCCTTGTCCATTCTATTCTTGGTGAAAAACGTGGTTTTCGAGGCCGTCATTGGAGTTGTTGGTGTCTTTGCGATCTGTCGCGCCGGGGGAGAACCGACTCTCAAGTCCGCTGGGCCTGGATCCTGTAACCTGGCGATTTTGTTGACGGTCGGCGTACTCAGTGGTCCTACCGTCAGGGGTGGCAGGTTCATGGGTCTGAAATTTCGGCGAGTCTGCGTGGCTTGGGTGTTCTTCTCCGGCTCGGGATTCCTGTTCTGGGTGGTCTTGCGCGTGCTATTTTTCCGTTGGGCCCGGATAGTCTCCTGCACTGGAGCACCCGACAGGCTTCCTGTCGAAGTGCTGTGAATACTACTCTCATCAGGTGGCAGGGTCGACTTCCTCTTGTCCAAGAACTGTAGCTCGGCCGAAGAGTCCTTCGGAGATTCGTACACCTTGGGGATCGCAGGTACAGGCGGCACGTCTTCGTCTTCATCTTGGTTGGATGTTGGGAGGTTGTTCATGGACTTCGGCGCCGGCAGACGAGAGGTCCCGGTTTGGGGCATACGAGGTTGTAATGACCCTGTCGAGGTCCTCACGGTATTGTAACTCGTAGTCGAGCCAATGGAAAATCCGGAACTGTAGGACTTCCTGTTCGGATCAGGCGTTGTTCTTTGGGACGAAGGGGTCGAGGTCTTTCGTGGAAGCATCGAAGGAGATCGTGAAGACGGCCGAGTATCGTTCGGAGGGGGAGGAGGTAGCGGTTCCAGAACCATCGAGTTGTTGGCGGAGTTGGGCATGACGGATAGCCTCTTCATTCTCTGCGCGTCAGTGGGGCTCACGGTTCTAGCACCGAGTCCAGTAGCGTGGTGAGCGTGTTGAGCCCCGGGCAGCATCGACAACCGCTTCGATCCTGCGCCAGGTGTGCTTGGACCTTGCCTGCTACCTCTCGGGGAGTGAGGATATAGTGTAGATGACCGGTTTTGATCGACCGACAGGGAGTTGTTATCTGCGGACGCACTCCCCTGGCTGAGCCGAGGGGGCGGAGGCTGTGAGACTGTCTTAACCTTGGCGGCTCTTGACGTCGTCATATTCAGGTAGTTGTCCGTATTGTAGTTCCCAGCATCGACGGAGCGCGATGGATCCAGTCCATTGTGATCCGAATTCGATGCCTGACTAGGACGCCGTTGCACAGAAGAATCATTGCCGAAACCCGTCGAGTCAAAGCCGCCGGCGCTCATTGGCTTTCTGGGCGGACCCTTGCCAATGTTGCTGTTTGAAACCGGTGGGTATTGACTCTGCCGACGCGGACGTAACGTAGCGGTAGTCCTGTTGGCTTCGCTCGCGGTAGACATTGTCGAGGCCGTGGAGGAGACGCTGGATTGTCTGTTTGGGGCGCTCCGTATGATGGATCCGGTCCTTGACCGGGCGGGCTGTTGTTGTTGGTTGCCGTTCTGAGCGGCGATACGCGTCATGGCTCCGTTGTGAGGTAGGTTGGGTTTGTCCCCGAGGCGGGTGTTTCCCAGCCCCTGCGAGTCCAAAATACTGCCGTCGCCGGTGGGAGAGGGAAACTGGGTCAACTGGAAGTCGCCCGATGCGGATTCTATGCTGCTCTGGAGATCATCGAAGCTGACCTGGGGCAAGAAATCGTACTGAGGCGAGGAGTCCTGTTCTACCGGGCCGGAACTAGGACCGTCACCATTGTGGCCAAAGGAGAACAGAGAGAGGTTGTTGTTGTTGTTGTTGTTGTTTGGGGAAGATGCGCTCAACATTGGAGCGCTGACGGACGAGCGTTTCGTGTGGAGGCGTTTGGTGGGACTGGGAATTTCTCTGCTAGGTTGTCTGCTCCTGAAACAAGAGAGCCCAAGCTTGTCAGCGACAGGCGCCATAATATTATTGAACGGTGCGTACGGGGTGGGCAGAGCAGAATGTGGCTAGCTGTCAAGGGCCGGATGGATACAGCACCACTGCAGGACGGCAGTCGTGTACTGAGAGTACATACCGCGTAGGGGACTGGTTAGGTGGCCGCGGGCCAGCAGGAAGCTTGTGCTCCCGTATCATGGAGAAAGGATGGTGCGTTGTTCGAGTGTTGTTGAGGCGGTCGGGGGGGCAGGAGTTGCGGGCCACGATGGAGCTTCTTGGGAGTGTCCCGGCGGTCAATTGAAGCGCTACGCTCGTTAACGAAGAAGCGACCCCGGCAATGGGCAGGGCTGGTGGCTCCGTTTATGCGGCGAGTACGAAGTAGGCAGTATGGGATACTGTAGACCGGACTGTGGGCTTGGATGGGGAAAAGGTCAATAGGTTTTTTTTGTCCCCTTCTTGTTTCTCTTGTCTTTTCCCTCTAGTCAGTCAAGTCAGTCGCAAAGCGAACTCAGTCCGAAGAGGAGCTGAGTGTGATCACCAAGGCTAGCTCATTCCGTTTGATGGACCAAGTGTATCGTATGGGATGTGGACTGGATGGAGATAGGGTGGTGTTGAAGAGGTGACCAAAGGTGAGGATAAGATTGGTTGTGTCGTCGGTTAATCAGGCTGATTGATGGGGGGAGGAGTTTTGTCGTGAAATGAAAGTAACCGTTGACGGACTTGGGAAACCTTTGGAAGGTGGAAAGCAAAGCAGGTGGTTGTGTTCTGTGCTCCAAGGTTCCAAGGTTGCTACTGAGACGGGAGGGAAGGGACAAATGAAGTGGGGGTAACAAGATTCTAAAGTAACAGTGAACCACTGAAAAATAGCTGTATCCGTGTTCAGGCACTATTGTTACCCAAGTACTGTGTGTAACGGTAAGGTTTTGCCGGACGGCATCTGACCGTTGTCCGTCTCGCCGTCCAACACGTCCGCACGTCCACACACATACACACGGGTCCTGCAGGCTGCAACAGGTGCTTCCACCCTCCCACACATACACACACACACACCTGGGCACTTAATTGCCCAGTGATCACCTGCAAATGCCTGCAACTGCAGCCTTCTTCACGCCCTCTTTCTTCCAATCCTGATCTTCCTAGGTTCCTTCAGGGTTCAAACCCCGACATGTGGCCAATTGATATGGCCTCTACCTTTTCTTTATTATTCCTTGGACATCATGGGGGGGGGCATGATGGATTCTGTCATTGCACAGGGCAACTGCCGCTATCCTGCCAATCAACACAGGTTAAACCTCGACCAACACTTGGTACGAATTAGACACTGCAGGCACCTGCACCGGATCCTTTCTAGTGTGGCTTTGTTCCTGCATGCCCTTGTGCATGGAGCCAAATAAACAATTTATTTCTGCCCTCTACACGTATAGAAGCCACTGGCCTGCAACCAGTGAAAGTCTGGATGTACGGATCCGTATTACTTGTCAAATACAGGAAGAGCTGAATGCTGCTTTCGGTGCCTGAAGTGACTCGTATGTCTGTCTGTCTGAGATCTGCTAGCCATAAAAGGGCAAGACGGCCAGACGGCAAGACAATAACAGCAATAGTGAAACAGAGTAATCCAGAACCAGATTGCTCAATGGGATTGTTCTGCCCCATTCCCAGGGAACACCCGAAGTTTTTTGGAGGCAGGGGAAGCAGAAAAAAAAAAAGTCGGGATTCTAAATTTGATTTGATTGAGACCAGCATTACAAGATCTCTGACAAGAGGAGGGGGGGGGGAGCCTTGTTAGGTGTGTTACATACTGTATTTGCCCCCGTCCCCACCCACCTTCATCTCATCCCATGGCCCGATCTCATATGGGAATCTTAAATCCTCAACGGATACCTATCGTCAACCACGTGTTGAAGCTCGAAAGGAAACCCGCCCAGATGCCCTCTTTCAAATTTTTAATACTACAAAAAACACGGCCAAGCAGTAAGCCATGGCGTTTATCTTCCTGCCCGGGCCTCTGAGACGGTCTCTCCACCCCGACACATGGTGGAAACGAGTGCGTGTGTTATTCTGCATATTCTGCATATAAGAGGGCTGATATGTATGTTCCCCTACACAGTATGCCAATGGCAGCCGGAGTGGATACGCATTGCGGACTGTTTATCCATTAGCCTGGATCGAGCCGGATATTTCAGCCCAACCAATCTTGTGGGATCCCTTTGCTTCCCACATCCTCTCCCATCTCCCTGCCGCTCAATTAGATATCTACCATATGTAGTAGGTATTGTGTCATCATCAGGCTCTTCCAGGCAGCACAAGGTTGTTTTCGTCAGTGCGAAGATTATGTCCAAGATGTCCACAGTAAAAGGTCGATTGACCCAAGCGAACACGTGAACTGTCAGGAGATAACTAACTCAAACAGATACCTGGTAGTATTGCACCCACCGTCGGATACCGATTGTCCTTTATCGTCAGTCGCCACCATGTAAGCCGTTGGCCACTTACTCAAGTACCTGTGTATTCTAAGTAGGTACCTGAAGTAGGTATCTAAAGTAGGTAGGTATCCACAGTATCTATGGCCACAGGCTAGCAAACTAGGTGTTCAAGTAGGTACGCTCTGACCACAGTATAATTCGTCTACGCTTCAAGTGTGTCTACTCTACATGTACATATATCTCGAGATGCCCCATAGGAAATTCCCACTTCGCTGGCGTGTCCGAACAGGTTTGGGCGCGAGATATAGTTGGCCGTGTTAAGAGAATGGATCATTCATCACCCCAAGGTTCTCATCCGTATTCTTTTCGAGCAACGGTCCCAAGGGGGAAAGGGGAACGAACTGCTTTCTTCAGCAAGACATGGGATGGTTCCAATCGACCTGTAGTTGACTGTCGACCTGGAAATTAGCAATCTTGTGGGCCAATGCTGAATTATCGTTGACAGCCATCACGTCACCTTTTCGTTTAAAGTTTTGGGAAATATTGAATGATACATCACAACCCCAATAATAAGTGTCAGCCTGCAGTAATGTACAGCTGATCCGACAGTTGGCTGTTAATGTACCTTGGTATGGATTATGACCGATGAAGATATTCAGGCGTGCTATGTAAATCCTCAGGTCAACAGTTACAACTTATCCCATGCTGTCTGTGTCAAGAATACCCCAGTAAATTATTAGTACTTCGCATTGAAAAAGACCGACCTGATTGATTGTTTCCGTTACAGTTTGACTTGCAGTCGTACACAACAAGAAGCAAAATGATGTGATAAGGTAATCATTGCCCCGCGCTCATCATCAGGCCTGGGCAGCCCTGGAGGTTAGCCCTGGAAATCAGCCCTGGAGGCCAACTGACAGCGCCCACTCGCCCGCCTGTCCGCCCGGCCGACCGTTCTTTTTCTCGGCGCTGGACGGAGCGGGCCGCCCACCAACCAGTTCCGAAGGCTGAACGACTTGTGACTGGACTGACTGAATTGCTGACATGTGAGTCGTGACGAAATAACGACCAAAAGTCCACCCAACCAACCCGAAGCACCTAACCTAACAATCAATATCACCAACACAATACAACAGTACAACTGTACAACCTATCGTCCTACTTACTTTCCAGATCCCGTGACTGTACTGCGCCAAGCAGACAGAGATTGTGTGTGTGTGTGTGAGGAGGTTAGAAACCTAAGAATGGTACTGGATCTGTTGTTGTTGTAGTACAGTCGCGAAGAAGGGCAAATCTCCCAAACCCTCAAGATGGATCACTTCACCGACGAGATCTTGCATACCATGCAGACTGACGAAGACGCCGACGCACACAATGTCTCCTCACCAGAGCGGTCTTCTAAGAAGGGCAAGGGAAAAACTGGTCGATGGCGCGGTCTATCAGCCTTCTCGGCGTCTGCCACCATGCAGGACAAGCTCCTCGAGAAGTCAGTTCCTCCATCATCTCCGACCTCACCCCCCC
>LKEA01000031.1:281930-312691 GCA_003795315.1 Cytospora schulzeri | reverse complement strand
AAATAATACACTGCTAACCAAGAGCCCAATGTAGACTCGTCTCCTCCGTGATGCCCACCCCAGAACAAATCCCCGGCGGCGCCAGCACCCACGACGTCGCCGGCCACACCTCGTCCGACTCCCTCCCGGACTACGAGTCGACGCGCCCGCCCTTCTCCCTGCCCACCATGTCCAACAACTTCCGGCGCTTCAACGCCCGCATCGGCGTCGTCTTCAACTTCGAGTCCCGCGCCATGAAGCTCCTCTCCTGGCGCCGCCCCAGCCACACCCTCTCCTTCCTCGTTGTCTACACCCTCATCTGCCTCGACCCCTACCTCCTCACCGTCCTCCCCCTCGCCGCCCTGCTCGCCGGCGTCCTCATCCCCGCCTTCATGACCAGGCACCCTCCCGAGGCCCGCGAGCTGGGTTACAGCCCGCACGGCCCGCCCAGGGCGCCCGCGGGTACGGTGAGGCCCGTCAAGGAGCTGAGCAAGGAGTTCTTCAAGAACATGCGGGATCTGCAGAACTCCATGGAGGATTTCTCGCGGGGCCACGACCAGGTCGTTACCAGTTTCGTCCCGCTGACCAACTTCAGCGATGAGGCGTTGAGCTCGGCCGTGTTTGTCGGCCTGTTCGTCCTGACGTTGTTCATGACCATCGCGGCGCACTTGCTGCCGTGGAAGGCAGTCGCCCTGTGCGCGGGGTGGGCCGCCGTCATGTCCAGCCACCCGGTGGTCGCGAAGATGATACAGGAGCAGCAGGCGACGTACTTCGCGCCCGGCGGCGAGGGGGAGAGACAGGGGGAGAAGGCCCAGTCTTTCCTGACCTCCTTCATCTCGGAGGACATCATCCTCGACTCGGCGCCGGAGACCCGCGAGGTCGAGATCTTCGAGCTGCAACACCTCGACTACTCCAGCGGGGAGTGGGAGCCTTGGGTCTTCAGCCCCTCCCCCTACGACCCTCTGTCGCAGGCCCGCATCACTGGGGAGCGGCCACAGGGGGCGCGGTTCTTTGAGGATGTGCGCGCGCCGGAGGGGTGGGAGTGGAGCGAGAAGAAGTGGGCTCTGGATCTCTGGAGTAGGGAGTGGGTGGAGGAGAGGATCATCACGGGCGTGGAGGTCGAGACGGAGGGGGAGAGGTGGGTTTATGATCTGTATGATGAGATGGAGGGGGCGGGTGGCATAAGAGAGGAGGATGCGGGTGGTTACGCTGCGGGTACTGTGTCTTCACGGAGGAAGTTTGTAAGCTGGGAAGAAGGTGAAGAGGGTGAGGGACGTAGAGGGGAGTGGAGGAGACGGAGGTGGGTGAGGTTAGTCCAGAGGAAGATTCTGGCCGTGACGGATTAGCCTGTGGGAACCGAAGTCTCACTTTCCGCAGGAAGCTCAACACCTTAGACAACCTTGAACACCTTGCAACAGCAATGAATTATGAGTAATATGAAGTCAATGTGCTCTTTCGGCACCAGAGACCTATTTTGCTATATCCATAATGGCGGTTCTGGTATGGGGCATCATACTGCCAGATAAATATAACTCTGCTATCTGTCACGACGAGAGGCCAGACACAAACCTTATGCCTTCTTCCTCAAGCTATTATAATGCTCTCCCAACCCATACCCATGCCGATAATACGCAAGCCATATCCTCTTATCCTCGCCCTCGCCCACCCCCTCCGCCGCCGGCCGTATCACCTCCGTCTGCCTGTCCTGCACGACATGGATCTCCACCCCGTACACGTTCGCAACAGCCAACAGCTCAATCTGCCCACCCCACTCGGCCGTATCCCTCATCTTCCTCACATAACTCTCGATGTCCTCCTCCAGGAACCCAGCATAATCATCGCCATGCTCGCCAATATACCCAGCCGCCCTCTTCCGCACGGTCCTGTACCCAGGTTCCTTGGCCACCCCGTCCTCCCCCTCCCCGCCGAGCGGTATCGACCGCTGCTGCAGCTGGTCCGCCACCGCCGAGAACAGGCAGTGCCCGTCCGGCCGTATCTCCTGCTCCACGAGGCCGTGCTTCCGGAACTCGTCCTCCATGTACTTCTTCTCCACCCCGCGGTGGTCCGTCATGCTCGCCGCCTCCTGCTCCGCCGCTATGGCCGCCGCCTCCTGTTCTGCCGCCCGCCGGGCGAGGCGTTCCTTCTGGCGGTTGCGTTTCTTGCCGGCGGCCCCTCCTCCCCCAGGGTTGCCACCCCCGGCTTCCTCCTCGCCATCCTCTGTTGGGTTCTGGGGCGGTTTTGCCGCCAGCCCTCCGACCCCCATCGCCCTCATCTTTTCCGCGAGTGCACTTTCTACTTCCTCCTGTGAAGCATTGTCCTTCTTCGATATTATCGTCTCGTCTTCGCCGTCGTTGTCGTCACCATCGCCATCATTGTTGCCCTCCTTCTCGCCGTTGAGCCCCCGCAGCTCATCGGCATGTCGATCCTTCATCTGCCTCTCCATCTCGGCACACTCGTCGTTGACGCCCTTGCGCGTCTTCTTGGTCGCGTTCTTCTTCTTGTTGGTCATGCGCCCCTGCAGGTCCTTGGCCTCCTTGCGGTGCCGGGACTGCATCTGCTCGAGGGATTCCGACGTGCCGCCCTCCATGGTTGTTGCTGCGGCCTGTTGCCGTGGTGGGAGGAGGAATGGTTGGGTATTTGGGCGCCTCTTTGGAGCGAATGGGGGTAGCTCGAGAGGTATAGGTAGGTAGGTAGGTAGCTTCGAAGGAGGAGGAGAAGGCTGTGGGAGAGACTCGTTCGTGTTGAAAGTTTGTCGTGAGTTCCAAGGTTGCTCTTATGTGCAAAATCGTAGTGGGGGTTCATTTGGTGGCACAGTGGGCGTCACTGGGGCAGTGTGCGGAACGCGCCGAAGTCACTGAACCTAAGCCGGCCTCGGTCCCGAGTTGATGGAGGCAGCGTCTTATACACCTCCAATGCAGAAATGGTAGACCATCGAGATCAACACATCATGTTTGAACTTTGAAGACTTATCAATTTAGCCTGCATTTACATTTCACAAAAATTAAGGCAAAACACGTGAACTTTGGAATGAACCATTGACATTGATTTAAGGCCGCCGAGAGCTATTGCAGCAAGTCTCGAAACTATACTACACGTGCTGCCTCTTCCAAGAGGAGCAGGCCCTAATAATATACAAGTTGAAGCTAAAAGATATATATATACTTTTATAGCCAGTCCCATTCTTGAGGGATTCTGACATATGTGAAGCATGACCAAAAGAAAATATATGTGAGTGAACCCCTCAAGTCCACTACTGTCTTCAGCGGCACCCATGTTGCCGTTCCCAGATACCTTCCTCCGCTCTGCAGCGTCCCTATCTTATCCGTCCCATACATTGCATCCCTCCACGACCGTTCATCATGTCGATGATGATGCCCTGATCATCGCCGTGTCCATCCGTACCCTACCTACTACCCCTTCATCCGCACCTTTCCTCCGCCTCCTGAGACGAATACGGGGCGGATTCAAGAAGGTACGGGAAGAGGTAAGTACCAAAAGAACATCCCAACGAATCCATAAAATCCTTGACAAAGAAAAAAAGAAAAGAAAAAAGTTCCGATACAGCAGAAACGATTGGGGTATCCCGCTTGCGCGCATGGCATATGCTTGCACAACCATTAAGAGTCTTTGACTGACCCGGTAAATGTGAAGCTGAAAAGACAGAAGAGATAGTAACGATGCATAAGATCATCAAAGTGGGTAAATCTGAAGATGTGGTCTGAGACTGCGGGATGCGGAAATCGACATCCCCATCCTTAAGTCCTGGGCTGGGTTGTGATGGACTTGGGAAGAGGAATCTCCTAGAACCCCTTGAAGGGATCCTCCCTCGAGAACTCCTCCTCACCAGCCGTCCGGCTCCCGGAGTAGTAATCTCTCCCACCGGTTCCACGCGAGGAATAGCTATCCCTCTCTCCACCCCTGTGCCGGCTCCGGCTCCTCCTCCGCCGGATCTCCTTGGTCCTGCGGCGGGTCGAATACCTGCCGTCGTCCAGCGGGTCCGGGAAGTTCATGTCGCTCTCGTGCCGGGTAAATGCCAACGGGCTGATGAACGCCTCCATCCTCATAGTCCCGATCGCGTCAAAGAAGTTTGCACCGGTCGTCCTGTTGGAAGCCTCGCTCGTCCGCCCGCTTATGACGCTCATCCCGCCCCACCCCTGGCTGAGCAGACCCGCAGACACCGGACCATTCTCGTAGCCGGCGCTGTTGCTGTTATTGGAGGGGTTGTAGTAGAGGTCCGAGGAGCCCGTACCGGTTGACTGGCTTTCGGTAGGGGCATGTTGGCTCGGGCTGGAGAATCCGCGGAACGATAGAGGAGGCGGGACGTGGCCGCCTGTGTTACTCCGCTTGCGGCCATGTATCCCGCCAACTGCCAGGGGACGGTCACGCTCTTGGAAGCGAGGGACAGACGGCGGTTCCGCGGCGTCGCGTGACCAGTCGCGTTGGTGACTGGTGTCGGAGTGCTTGGATGGGTTGGAGTAGCCTGAGGCGACGCTCTCGGCCACTGGTGGTGGAATCGGAGATCGGTATCCTGGGACGAGGCTGGCAGGTACGTCCGGCACGCTGGGCATCGGAGCCGCGTTGTGGTCTCCATTCGCAAGCTGGGATAGCATTAGGCCAACTTCAGCGCCTCCGGGTCGGGCGAAATGGAGGTTTTTATTGGCGTTGTTGTTATTGTTGTGGCCCTTGGCCAGGCGAATAGAGTCGCGGATGCGTGGTCTTCGAGTCTTGGCTTGGATCTGGGGCGGCTCAAAATCAGGTGCCTTACTGACTACTGGTGCTGGTAGTTCAGGTACCTGCTGTTGAGAATGGGCTAGGAAGGAGAGCGAGGTGAGCCACAGGTAATGCCTCTCGGCGTTCACGGCGGTAAACTTCAAGGCTCGCTGCGGCGTCAGGATCAGTATGGAGCGATTGAAGACCGAGGTTTCGCCCTTTGGTGCAGGGTTGTCATCCTTCACGTCGAGGACGGACTGGATGGTCACTGCTGGTGGTGTTAGCAAGAATCGGGGGACAGACAATTTGGATTGCTGGACGACTCACATTTCCGGCCCGACTTGCCAAGCAGTGCACTTCCGCTGGAAGGCTGCTTGCTGCTCCAGAGAATCGACCTTTCATACGGGGCCAACCATACCCAGCGCTTGTGCCGGTCATTGCTCGAGTCATCCTTACCGACATTGTCGGACCCCATGCCGAACGACTTCCTACGGCGAACGTACTTGAACATCCACTCTCCAACCATGGTCTGAGCAATGGCATCCACCACTCCAGTACCACCCGCCTGCGAGCTGGCGTTAGACTGGAAGCCGGTCGCCTCTGTCGTCGCGGTGTTTGTCGAAGGCTGGTAGCGGTGACCCTTGCCCCGACCACGCTCGTTCTTTGGCGTGGTAAGCCCATTGCGTGGCAGTGGGGGAACAGTGGGAGTCTCGGGTATCTCGGGCGAGTGCGTTGGCGACCTGCTGTGTCTCCTCCGGCTCTTGCCCTTGCCGTACGGCACGGCCGCTGCAGACCGGCTTTTGCGAATGCTGTTGGCACGGTAATGAGTGTTCCGGCTATTCCTCCACGAATCGGTTCTTGTGGGGCTCCGGTTGCCGTCACTTGGTAAGCTGGAGCCGAACGGAGCAGGCTTGCGGGAACTGGCCCTTGTGGGAATCGGGAACGGCGGGTCCTTTGCATCCTCTTGATGAGTCGCAATGCCACTCTGTATCATGGCTGCCTTCCGTATCCCGCCTATTCCGGACCCTCGAAGGTGGCCCCTGGAGCCTTTACGCGCTGGTGCGACCTCGTCACTGCCTTTCGACAACCTGCGAGGGCTAAGGATTTCCGACGTGGTGCCAAGTGGTCGCATAGAACTCTTTGTAGCGCCAACCTTCGAGATGAGCTCTTCAGAGGAAGTCGGTACGGGGCTCGGGGTGTTCCGGCCGGGTTCAGGGGATTTGACTGGCCGAGGAGCTGTCAGCGCCGTTCTGAACTCAGAATCGCTCATGTCGGCCTCGTCAAAATCGTCCATCTCGTCACCTGAGCTAGCAGCGTCAAAGCTAGCAAAGAGACTGCTAACACGCTGAGGTCTCCGCACTTCCGACTTTGGCGAGACTGGGCCGTCGTTGTTGTTTCCTGCATAGGAGTCCTTGGTCTCTAGGTCCGTTGAGAGGCGCGGCGAGGTTGCGATGTCGCTTACGCTCCTCTGGCTCGTCAGTCTCCTTGGGTTACGTGGCGGAAGGTTGCCAGGGACCGGAGTGAAATGGCGATCAGGGTCAGTCGGGATCTCTGTACCAATTGCTGGAGACGTCGGCCTCGAATTGATGGCGGACGGATGCAAATGGGCCGGGAGCCTGTCCAGTCTTTGGTCAACTCGAATCTCCTCAGTCTGCACGCCGACAGAGCTCATCGGAACATCTGCGATTGAGACCTGGCAACCATAATCTTTGAATTGTTGTGGTAGAAGGGATTTCTTGGGAGATGAGGGTCGGTTCGTTGGAGGATGTATGGCAATGCTCGGAATGGCGAGCACAGCAGGAGGCGTAGCTGGCCGGGGAAGAGCCGGTGGCTCAGGCGGATCAGTCTGAGTGGCCGCAGATATCATGGCTGCTGGCTCAGATTTAGGGGTTGGTGGTTGTTCCCGAGATGGAGTCTTTGGCGTCTTTGGAGGACTCAAGGGAGCGTCCATAGTTTGCGCCGCAGCAGACACCATGAGGTTCTGAGAAGTTGGTGGTTGTATTGACAGCCGGTTGGCAGTGACACTGACGCGCTTCCTCCGCTGGTTTGCCTCAGTGGCCTCGGTCTCGTGGTGGTTCTCCCACCTCGCTTTCAATGCCGAAACTCCAGTTGGCTCAGGAGGCGTGGCGGGTTTACTCGGCGCCAACTTTGGTGACGGTGGTGGTGAGTACTGTACCCCTGTGTCTGTATAGCTGACCCTCGGTATCGATCTTGCAGCTGACAACGGTTCCTCTGTCTCCTGGATTATACCATTCGCCAACTTCCCTTCCAATTGCATCTGCGTCTGGAACCTCCCCCGCACAACACTGCCTGGTCTGATGATGCTGTCACTACTGTTATGTCGGCGGTGGCTCTTGGACATAACGCTGGTACGGCTGTCATTCCGCGTATGCCGGCGATTCGACATGACGCTGTCTCGGCCGTAGGTTTCCGTACAATCCGAATCATCGTCGAAGTCCAGTTCATCCGCTAGAGAATGACCGTTTGGCTTGCTTATAAGGGAGAACCGCAAGCTGTCCCTTATGCTCATGGATCGAACACTGCCAGCATCACTGTCTCTGCCCTTGTCCTCGCCCTCGCTCTCCTCTACAGCTGCATTCCTCTGAGCAGCGTGGAACGCTGCCACCTCTTCCAGGATGGTTTTCAGCCGCGTCTCGGCAACATGGACCTTCCGGTCCATGTTTCTTCGTTCGGCTTCCCACTCATCTTTCTCTTTTCCCCAATGATCATGTGTTCTCTCCAAGTCTTCTTCCTGGTCTTTAAGCTTCTTCTGGGTTGTCTCCAGCCTCTTCTTGGTTTCCGCAGCCGCGTCAACTGCTTCGTCCCGTTCACGAGCCAGTTCGTTGAGCGCTGATGATGTGCCGCCTTCCAGGAGAGTCAATTGGCGCTTCAGAGACCTGTTCTCCTTTGCCGTGCTGGCAAGTGTTGTCTGGACTGAATCCTCTTTTTCTCTCGCCGATAGCAGTGTGGATTCCAATCGCTCGATAACCCTGTGTTTCTCTTCCTGATCTCTCCGAAGGGCAAGGATCTCAGAAACCAAGTTGGCGTGTAGTGTCGGTGTGAATCGTCTTGGGTCGAGAATGCTAATTTTTTCATCCGTGGCAAGGTCCCTTAGTATCCGGTCGCTTTTGTCCGTCTTATCGCTACCAGGCATTGGGGGCGGTGACGGCGAAATCTTCCCGGGTGGTGTCACTGAGCGTCTAGATCGCTTGGAGCCGCGTGAGGCCGTCCTGGAGCTCCGCGGGCGTCGTACATCCATGGTAGGCGTCAGGACTGGCAAGGCTGGCCCAGTCATCTCGTCCTCGGTTTCCCACGCAGCCATGTTGAAAGACGAGTCTAGGGTGACACCAAATACAACTTTCGACTGATATTTGTCTCCTACCCGCTATAATTGTGTGCTTTTGTTGGTTCTTTGCGCACAGGAGTGGGATGAAGGTTCCTATAACCAAAGAGGATACCACTGCTTGGTATGATGTGGCGCAGAAGCTGGTTGAGATGACACCGCACCCAGCCGCTGTTACATATCACACTGGAATCTCATTACCCGGTCAGTATATTTACGAGGACTATGTAAGCGAAAGGGGCTATCGGGTGTTCGTAATTCGGTTGCGGATGCTGATTCAGTGAAGGAAACGGAGACATGCTCTGGAGAGATACATACCTAATGACAGATGTCAATGGGCCATTGACGTCTTTCACAAATCGCTCGAGGAAGTCACTCCTAGTGCAATTCAAGTAAGATGGTCACAAGCACTGGTTCTTGACGATTGGCATGCCAGAATGGTGTCCTGTCGATATTATTAGCTCGGGCCACGTTGAGCCCCTTGAGTCCCCTGCCTATAAGGCCAATATTATCCGCCATCCAACTGACCGGGTATTAGTACTGACCTTGGAAGTCCCGAGCGTCGCGAGTTTGTGGCTTTGACCTGCAATATAGGGGGACGAAGGAAGTTTGCAGTCTCAATGCGAGTTGAAGCCGAAATATCCTGAGTAGGCTGACGAAGACGTTGCAGCAACGTTTGAGGTATCACACCAATTCTTCGGGTGGTAGGGTTCATGTATCCTAGGCAAGGCTTGGAGACCCAACAGATCAACGAAATCGTTCGAGTTTGGTCGTGGCCGGGACAGGGGCGCAGGCTTCTCCTAGGTCCAGTTCTTCGATATTATGATTTGGTAGATTACATCGATACCACGGAAATAAATGCCGAATCTACCAGATATTGAAAAGACACGTATAACCGGCGTTGAAGGAACGAATTAAATGACGATCACAGCGTCTGCCGGAGGAAGATCAGCACAATGGAATAGATATGAGCGTGGTTATGTTGTCTAGGCATTGAAGAGCAAGTTGAAGGCAGAAGATTGGATCATCACACCAAGCTTTGTGTTGGTACAACAAGGATGATGGAAGCACAAGGTGAAACGGCAGGCTTGGGATATACTGACCTGAAAAAAGAATGCAGAACCAACGAATTCGATAAAGAAGAAGTTAATAGTTGTCGTTGATGTTCGGTGACATGTGACACAGAGACAGAGACAGAGACACAGAGCACAGACACATCGGTTCGAGTTCGTGGACGGGCTGTCTTCAGCGGCGACGATCCGAACAGTTGAGACCAACGGTCAGCGCGTTACCGTACTTCTTGATTGCCGTCATCCGATCGCGAAGCCAGAAAAAAAAAGGGGAGTACGAGGAATATGCCCGCTACAGTTGTGGTATAACGACGTCGGGATGGAGGTGAAAAGGAAAGAGTTCAAGAGGCACAGACACACACGGCCGTGTCCAGCCCCAGGTGCCCCAGTGTGTATGTACAATACATACATCCGTATGGATACTGCAAGTGACCACGCGGTTAGGATGATGAGAGTGGATACTGTAGTCCTCAGAGTGGAATGTGCTGCAGCAAAACACAATTGAGTTCGAGAGACCCATATGGGGGGCATGGGCATGGGTAGTTGGGTATGCTGGTATGTCGTTCCCCTGCTCATTGTAGCCCTGCACCCTGTCAGTAAATCTGTGTGGCAGAAGTTGAGATGACAAGGAAAGGGAAGCCGATCGCCGTGGAGCCGAGCACTACCTATGTGCATATGTACGCTGTAGGTACGGAGTATTGTTGAATATTAGTGGTGGCTTCACGGGACAATCACACATTCATATTGCATGTCTGAACCCACCATGCATGGTGCATAGGCAGTTGAGATCCAATGGGAATGCATCGGATAGATTAATCGTGTCCATTGGTCTGGACTGACAATGATAGGTGGATGCTCCGAGTTTGGTGATGGCACCGACTGGTAATGGTTCATGCATGCACCTGGGCATTTCGGAACCTTTGTCAGAGACAGGGGGAAGGTTCGGAATATGCATGTAGTACGTAGGGGATTCAACTCGACTCGTTAGACCACGAAGGAAGAGAGGGAAAGGGCGAGAAGCCTGTTAGAGGATACTAAGCAGGTAGCCAATCTTAATAGCCAAAAAACAAAAGTACTTATGTACATGGTGGTGTTTGGAGCACGTTGTACCTGACCCGGCCAAACAAGGTGTTACAGGTACCGCACAGATCCGTGCATCCTAGGTAAGTATGGATGTACAAGTACAATATCGCACCAGCCAAATACGGCCCGTTCCTGTTCGACGGCCTCCTTCTGTACGGAGGATTGTAGAAGGAGCAGTCCGTTGGGTTGGCACGTTTGGGTTAAAGAAAGCCCCTGAACCACTTGCTAGCTTAGCTGTTCGTGAAAAGTGGCAAGTGCAACACAATACGGCAATTGCCGTAACCTACCAGCCTATTATCCCCTCACCAAAAACATGTACGTCAGAATCACGAGCCACACAACCTTGTGTAGGAGGGGAGGTGCAATGGATCAAACCTGATTGCACAGTACACTATCATCGATGAGGCGCCCAATGCTACAGTCGTAAAGTCGCAATCGCAGGTGTAGCCGGAAGTGCAGTGCAGGTGCAGAGAAGAGGTGCAGGTGGACTCACCGGAAGCGAAGCGACTTTCTTTTCCTGCATTGCATTAGCTCGCAGCACGGGCAGCAACTGGCAGCAACTTGGCACTCCACTAGCACACATATCCCTACCCGAATCGGCTTGGGCTAGATTGACAAGGGGCCTCCTTTCGGAAAGTGCATCTCATCAAGGAACCCGCATCACAGAAGAGTTGCCAGACTGCCAGAGTGCCTGAGTGCCTACATTACCGATTACCTACTTCTGCTACTGTAAGAACTGGGTAAGTAGGAAAGTCTGGTAGTTGGTAATACACATGCAACAACGATCGCAAGCGGCAAGGCGGCAATGCTCATCAGTCAGTCCACTGTCCGTGTCTGTTGTGGTCTGCACTGCCACCAATTGATCATTATCATCATTGATTGCCCATGATCCGTCACACTGCAATTTCATTGCATAACGAATACCATACCATATCACAATATGGAACCTGGCCGACGTCTCCTCACACACAATCTCTCTCTCCAGTGGTGCATACCTTACCTGCCTACAATACATGGAATCGCTGTCCACCAAGTTGAACCCAATCAAGCTGAACTGACAGTAATACCTTACCAAGGTATTTAGTAAGTACAATTAATTCGCCTTACCTAGTCAGCTAATTGTTCCTCCACCACATGATTCAGATTGCCAACCAACCGTCAATCTTGCCAGCCTTTGAACCCAAGATCGATCGTCCTGTGGTCCGTCAACCGTGGGGCCGTGGAACGTGGACTACGGTGGACCATCCACCCATTCTCTCCTCCCACCCCCACCTATGTAGGGCCTCGATTGGCCCAAGCTGCCTGCAAGACGACGGCATGGCGTTAACGCGGAATACAACTTTGTCCAGGGGTTCTCCTGCAGCCAGTGTGTGCCACCGGTTCGCTGGTTTGTCAGGTGTGATGAGATACGGAATATCTCGACAAAACCTGCACTTTTAATTTCCCTGCCCTTAGCGATCACCAAAATATTCTGGCTTATCGGACATCCTCATTCATCCTTGTGGCCCGAGAGTTCATCCACATCCGTCAGGTCCGCCGGTGCCATTGGAAGCACAACCTGGAATCGGCTTCAGCCTCACCTGTAATTTGCTGATCGGAATTGGCCATCAACTCCGGTGCACATTGCGTCGTCACACCCTGCAATAATAACAATCAACAGCCGACCGGGTCTGGTTCGCTGAGGGGTTCTATTCCGAACGCAACTCATCCCAATGTTGACCTACCGGCATAGGTATACACAGTATCTTTCTCGTTGTCGGTCGGGACCGTTCCACTCCCAGGGTCTATCGTGGATGTCCGGTCAACCCTTCGTTACACAGTCGTCCTTGTTGCATTTAAGTAATACATAACAGAACCAACGACTATCCAAGAGTCTTTTGCTGCCGCAATCTCGCGCGCTGCCAACACCCTTTTCGCAGCCTGCCAAGAGGTGCAATCTTGCGATATTCCAACGTATACTCGGCTGATTCATCCAGCAGTCGCAGCATCAACAAGCTCTATTGTGCACGGCTTTCTGCATTCAAGACACGACAGCGCACCTCCGGTCAAGCCTCACGGCTCCGCATTTGACAGTATTACGAGGCAAAAGAATCATCACGGGTGCCCCCTACCGACCGAGCCTTAGCGGGCGTGGGCGTTTTGAAGCGAGACATACCTAGCCCAAAGCCGTGTCATGCCGCTGATCAACAGCCGTTGAGACAACGCGGTGGCGGTTTGTTACCCTGCCCTGCCTGCCACGCCTGCCAACTGTGCCTCGGCGCCTTCTGCTCGTCAAAGCAAGACACAAGGCTATCCCACGGCAACCCGTGGAATCCGGCCACAAAGCCGAGCCGAATTGGCGCACGTTGAAAGTGGAGCACAGCCGTCTTCTAGCGAGGCTTCAGACGGAGCAGAGGGCTAATGAGCCCGGGTTTCCCTGATTCCATTATCAGGCTGGTGCACAATATGTTGTTCCTTCGGCTTTGATCGCAGCTCTCCCGTCACGCGAGAGAGTTCTCGAGACGACTTCCCAAGCTCTCCTATCTCTAGGCTAGCGTAGTCTATCATTTAGGAAAAGGGTCCACGCCCCACGTACCCAACCGTTTGGGTTTGGCGGGGCGGTAGACGGCGCTTGCAAAAGCTAGGGACGACACGCGAGATTCTCCAAGCGGAGTAAAGGAAGGTTTCCTCGGACCAAGCCCAGAACCTCAGGAGGCGCCTATGCGCCGTCGCATGTTGTTGTTATTCGAAGCGTGTATAGTGAAAAATTGGCACAGCGTCGGTATTCGGGGGGAAGGGGGCCGCATCGACATGAACGGCATCTTCCCCGTGGGTGGCGATGCCAATAATCAAATCCAACACCGACCTGACCCATATTGATTCCTCATCAATTGCGCGTGCACAGGCTCTACCCCACTGGTTTCTAGATCTTCTGGGTCGTGTTGCCGGAAATGGGCTTGTGTTCCCCGCGATGTCTGTGTGTCTTTGGTCTTTGAACCCTGGCCGCGGAGATCTGGATTTCGAGGCACTTGCTTTCAATGGTCCTCAATGATGCGACGGAGATGTCTTTGGTGCGCGAGGTGAACTGCACAAAACCTGATTCTGCACATGCACAATGATATTCATGAACCTTAAGACCTGTGGCACTGGTCCGAAGCCTCCCCGTCTTGGCTCGCGAACTTACACAGTACACAAACCAAGTTGGCAACCGACACGACGTTCGTAATGCGACGATCATCTTCCAATATTAGTATGTGGCACGCCCGGGGGCCTTTTCTTCCCAACACCTGGGGTAGCTTGCTGTCAGATCGGCAGCCCAGCGAGGCTGGCTTCTTCTAGTCTCGGCCGATGGCGAGTGATGAGATCGGATCAATATTGGATGGGTTCTTTCATTATTACCACTAACCCTATGTTATGCCCTACCTATACAGACGCAATCTGGCTGCCAAAAAAAAAGTTGTTCACCTTGTCCTTCACGAGAAGGGAGCCTTGGCGGTGGAGTGAACAATTCATACCCGGAAAGCCTCATCTCACTGCGATGGGACTCCCGTATTCTAGAAGGAAAACGGACCATCAAGCGAACTCGGTACCTGATCGAATCCTTGAGGCGATCTGCTGTTTTCAGCAGTGAGCACGTTTTGCGGGCAGATCCATCCGGAAAGTGAATTGATGAGCCCATTAGCTTCATTACTGTTCACAGTATCATGATGGGGCTCGAAGAGATTTGGATTGAAGCAGGAGTGTGTGACAGTGAGTGGTGTCCCAGAGATACTGGGTGCCGGCATGCTAAAGCATCCAGACATCCGAAAGAGACTGGTCTCGCGATACGTAGGGTACGTACATGATCCGGGTTGAAAGGCCCCCATCCCTCAAGTCATCACATCTCGTTTGAGTCGTGGTCTCATTTCCCGCATCGCTTGGAAATCACGTTATCTTGACCAGGCGAGGCTTGCTGGGCCGCACACCGGTCGTCACCCCGCTGTAACAGGCGAAATTCGCATCGCACAATCACATAGCTTCATGGCTGGTATGGTTCCGGGGTCCGGGGCAAGGGAAATCGTTAGATTGGTCTATGAACGGTGTGCTTCCTGCCTTGACGGCAAATTCCGGGCGGTTTGGTCTTCGATGCCTCCACTTGAGACTTGGGAAGTATTATCCCCGGATTTCCCGGCTCCGTTCTGGTCCCCCGGATGTCCCGATTCATGGCTACTCCTTCGCTTTTATTGCAAGTCCTTGGGACTTCTCCTTGAGCCCCGAAACCTCCCCGACTGCCACGGGATACTTGTCTAGCGATTCATACCACTGTATTACCGAACCGATCTGTTCAGGACATGGTTCGTCAGCCCAAATCTCGGTTCGGCGGCGATATCCCGAGTAGGAATCGAGACGCTCGTCAAGCCATGTACGAAGGTCCTTTTGGTGGCCAGACCAACCGTGTTGGAAGGCAGCTCCGCCTCGTGTCGCGTTGCTCTTGCAGCCCTTGCAAGCGAGGCAACCAATCATGACTTCTTCCAGAAGCGGGCGATAGTGCAGGATGGACGGGGGTGTTTATTCTGGGACTTACCAGGAAAGCCCACGAGCCGATGAAGGTCGACCACGTGAGGCCAGTTTCACAGACCTCGTTGCTGCTAGCGAAGCCCAAGGCACCGCACAGGGTAAAGCCGATGGCTCCGATGAGGTTCCAGAAGCCGATATGCCAGCCTAGGGTCGTGAGCGAGGGAGTGTACCAGTTTGGCTGCGTCTCTAGCATGAAGAGTAAGGAGGAGACGATGAAGCCTGTGCCGCCAACGACCTAAATGCATCTCAGTATTAGCTTAGAGGTCGTGGTGTCAGAGCCTCGGAGAAAAACTGCTCTCATGCGAGTGTGAACGCCCATTTGGGGGAAATAGTCCAACTCATATGTGGCAACTCACCTGAGGTAGCCAGTAAACGCCATTCGTAGCAGGCACGGTCAATACGCCCAGTATCTGAGGCAAGCCCGTGAATCCGGCTATCCAGAAGATGGTAGCGCCTATCATCTGGGACAAACATGCCAGAAAGCCGATATCACGGAAATAGTGAGTTCTCAGCTCATACCATGAAGGCCACCACGTCCATCTCCTTCCCTTGCTCCTTGATGCTCCTCCCTCCTCGCTATCACCTCCACCTCCCTTGGCATCCTTCTCTACTAATCCCTTCGCGTCATCATTATCATCATCAACAACACTCTTACCCGTCAAAAAAGATCTCTTCTCCTGATGATGGTGCCGACAGCCACTCTTATCCCTCCTGAGCACCAGATCCTCCTCACTCCGACCCAGCGCCTCCTCCAACGCCCAACCAAAGCACTCGCTACGATTCTCATTCACAGCCTCGAGCATCAAGAACACACTACCCACCACAAAGATAGTAGCCCCCACCATGGCAGTCACGCCCCCACCCCACAGCGACTCCCCAGCCCAAGAACTACCCGGGTTCGTCAGCGGCAACAGGACAAAGAACCCGTTGAGCACCCACACCACGGAGCCGATGGTGAAGATGGCCGCGACGTCGTACGACACGTCCCAGACCGGGTACCGCAGGAACATGCGCGCGACACCCGCGAGCGTGGCCTTTAGGGTGTTGGTGGGCTGGTGACCGGCGGTGGAGACGTTGGTGGCGTCAGCGGTGTCCGCGGCGGTGGAGGGCGTCAGGGCGAGGGCGTGTCTGCCCTTGCGGTTGTCGCGTGACCGCCAGATGTGATAGATGCCCGGGTGGTGTTGTTGCTGTTGTTGTTGCTTCTCTGCCAGCCGCGGTGATGAGGAGCCTCCTTCGGGCGTTGCTGGGGCCGTCTCATTGCTGGCGCTGGCGCTGGTGGCTCCTTCATCGTGAGGTCCGGCTGGGACTGGTCCTCTGGCTGGCTGGGACTTGGCCTTCTGGATGGGAAGTAGACGTGTGGTGGGGTTGAGGAAGGCGATGGGGCCGGAGATGTGGTCCGCGGTATAGTGCCGCCCCCGGAAGTGATTCGTGTTCCGGTCGGTCATATCCCTCAGAAGCCTGGAACTCGGTGCGTATTTGAATTAATCGAGTCAGGGTGAAAGGGGGAGTGAGTGAGTGGCACGGCGTCGGTGCTTGGCGTTGAAGGCCAAGACGGAGGCAGTCCGGTGAGCAGTCCGGTATACACGTGAAACGGGGCAGTCGATGGAAAACAAACAAAGACAGATAGAGAGAGAGAGTGTGTGTGTGGAAGTACTCGAGAACGCCGCTTAATGCCGATTCTACGCGTGCATAAACAATGAACGAGGAACAGAACCCAGTATCTCAATAGTATTGATTCACGCTTATGACGCGTGATACTAGATATCAAAGAGCGATGATGATGACGATGATGATAAACCCATCAACGACGACATTTTTCTTCCAAAGTAGGCCGGGCGGATAAATCCAAGGTTATTACTCTTTCCAAGACCAAACCAAACCAAACCAAAACGCCCAGGGGAGATTTTACATTTCAGGGCAAGCGTCCAAAGCAGGTTTTGACGTCAGCCCGTTTTGCCGACGCCCCTTCGGAGTTGCTGCGTGAAGATCCCCCCAAAAACGGTGCCGTTCCGTGCCGTGCCGTGCCGCTCGTGCGTGTGTGCTGTTCTTCTGTCTAGCCCCTTTTGGATATATAAGTAAGTAAGTCACACACCAGACAGACTGACTGACTGACAGACAACAGTTTAGTATGGTATGGTACGAAGAAGACCCCAGACATTATCTCGAGATCGTCAACAATAGGCTTGCTACAGATACTTGAACCTTGATCTATAGGTCTTCCTTACCTTTGAAAGTCACCTCCCGGGTCATCCAATCCCGGCTCTCCATCTCCATCTCCATCTCCAAACCCAAAATGCCCGTCGAAGCACTGAGGGATATCAAAGCCCTCACATTCGACGTCTTCGGCACAGTAGTCAACTGGCGCGAATCCGTCGAGTCCGCCCTCAAGGAATCCATAACTTCCAGGTCCAGATCCAAATCCGGGACGACGACTCCTCACCACCTCCCAACCGACCTACAGCGTCGCGCCGCCGCCCTCACGGATGAGGACTACGCCCGCCTCGCGCAGGAGTGGCGCGACTCCTACAAGCGCTTCACCCGCAGCTTCAGGGCCGGCGACGACGGCACGCCATGGAAGGACATCGACACGCACCACCACGAGAGCCTGGTCGCCCTCCTCGAGAAGTGGCAGCTCGCAGGGCTCTACACCAACGACGATGACGCCGCCGAGGTCAAGGAGCTGAGTCTCGTCTGGCACCGCCTGCAGCCCTGGCCCGACTCGGCCCGGGGAATACGCCAGCTCGGCGGCGGGGAGGAGGGGAAGGACGAGGACGAGGAGGGGCTGGGCCTCGTGACGGCGACGCTCTCCAACGGGAACCACTCCCTGCTGGCGGACCTGAACGATTCCGGCGGGCTGGGTTTCTCGAGGCTGATATCGGCCGAGGACTTTGGGGTGTACAAGCCGGACCCGAAGGTGTACCTCGGCGCGGCCGAGAAGCTTGGGTGCGCGCCGGGGGAGGTGGCCATGGTGGCTGCGCACCTGAATGACCTGGATGCCGCGAGGAAGCTGGGACTGAGGACCATCTATGTGGAGAGGGAGGGGGAGGAGGACTGGAGCGTGGATGATGAGCGCTACCAGGCTGCCAAGGAGTGGGTTGACCTTTGGATCGGTCTGGATGGGGATGGCTTTATCGGGGTTGCCAGGGCGCTCAAAAGCTTGTGAGAGAGTATGTGGCAGGCTTGGATGAGGTTGTCATCTCCTACCTTGATAGAAGACAAAGCGAGCCTGGAAGGCTTGCACGCGCTGTGCGGGCAATCTCGTTCGGTGACATACAGTACGAGTTGCCCCTTTGGTAAGATTGCGGTCACAAAAGATGGCATCCGCAAACATAACAAGAACCCCGACTCCCTGTGAGGCCCAGCCTGTAGGCATAGGAGGAGGCTCTCCGGTATTACGGCCAGCTCATTGGCCCACACGAGATCAACCAGCAGCTCGTGGGTTTCAGGCAGCCAAGAGGAGATCATCGCATCATCTGGATCTCATTACCTTGGTGTCTTAAGTGACTGGACAGTCCAACAGCGTCAACAGCGTCATCTATCGGCCGTTCAATGCGCATGTGATGCCTTCTTGTGGACCATACCTGCCTGGCTGAGGTTGTCGGGCAAGAACTCAGCTGTTGTCTGCGATTGCAATTGCGCGAGCGAAAAAGAAAGAAGAAATATGTTGCTGCCCTTTGTTTTTCGCCAGCTCTTATTTCATTCTGGCGGATGGACGCACGATCATACAGGTTTGTCTCTGCTTGCCTGCCCAGTTCGTTCTTGGCGACACCTCTAAGCTGAGAGGATGATGAGGACTCGAAACCCTCGCCCGGGCGGTGAATGATACCTTCCAAAGTAGCATCGATAGATGATCTCACGATACTCGCGGGATGGTGTTTATGATGGGGATCCACCGAGCTGGAATTTCAGCTGCGAGTGACCATATGCCACCCCCCCCCCCAAAAAAAACCATCAAATGTCAGCAAGACACCGCACATGAGGAGCGGAACACGATCTGGCTGCTTTTGATTTTGCAGCTCGACCAGGTTTCTTTACTTCTTCTCGAGATAGGAGAATTTCAGGGGACACTAGGGAGGTCTGCAGCTGCTGTCACCTCCTGCTGCTTCTGGCAGGACGGCATTGTATCGGCTTAGAGCGGTTGTGAGTGGTATTTGCTCCCTACACTGGTTGGTGCGCACCCTCATGACATGTGATAGGACTCAGGTGCACATGGCTTCCTCGCGCCTTCAGCTCACATTGTCGCATCTGTGGGGGACTGTTTCGAGGGCCCCAATGCGGCAGTCCTTAACGGACATGCCACGCTCCCATCTCCCATATTCGCGACCTCGAAAGCTGCGACACCGGCGGTAATACATGCATGAGACTCCCACGGGCTCAAGAACAAGGTGTTCGATAATGCCTCGAAATGCCTTGGATGTAGGATCATCAGAGGGGGAGCAACAAAAAAAAAAGTTCTGATGCGACAGCTCAAACGGGCATTGATGATCCCCCATTGCTGCAATCACCGCTTGGTCACTACCCACACGCCTGACAGAATTGACGGGTGCTTGCCGAAAGGTCATGGCGAATCGTCAACCTGCCTGCCGTCGCTCCAAGACCCCATATCTTGCAGTCCATGAGTCAATAAGGCGTTACACGTCCCACAGATCTGCGATGTCCAGTATGGGTCTCGTGCTTCGGCACTCATACGCGAGTGAGACCTGGACGGGTGGCCGCATCGGCATTGAAAGTTTGACAATAAAAGAAGAATAAATTTTCTCCGTTGAGAAGGTGAGATACGACTGCGTATGCAGGGGACTTCTGAGACGTGGGGTGACCGGCAGAGGACTTGCAACAGCTCTCCTCAAGACCCTTGATGTCCAATACCATACCAAAGAACCCCCACGCTCTGTGTTTCCGGTACCTAGGGTACTCCATTAGGTGACCCTATGTCACTCTTTGTCACCATTGCTCCCACGGTGTGTTTGCGATATAGTAAGGAAAACGATCCGAGTTGTCGAGTCACCGGTAAGAAGCAGGCATCCAGCAATCAACCTTCTGTACAGCGGGGAAAACGGCAGTGACCGGTGTAACAGGGACAAGAAGCAAGCACCCGTGAGAAGCCTCCGGCGAGTCAGACAAGCATTAATGGGAGCGGGCGGCCAGCTCCGAGATCCTCGAGGTCGATCCGGCCGAGACCCAGGTGGTCATCGAACTCGACGATGAGATCAAGTCCTCTGAATCTGGAGAGGTGTGCTAAAATAGCTGCAGGGTACCTCCATCGTCTTTGCTTCTGGCTTGTCAACTGCTTGTCAAGGCACTGTAGGGTTGTTGGTTTTGGCACTCGACGGGGCTTGCTGTCGAAAGAATGAAGGACAAAAAAACAAATCTCATCAGCCTAAAGCCGTCCTGAAAATTATAGTAGTGGCATGGGCTATATCTCAAATGGCTTGATGGGCCCAACATGCCAGCCCGATTGGAACGGGTGTGTTCTTTCCGAGCCGCGACTCGTTGGAAGACACTTGTCGTTTGGCTGTTTCGAGACTTCTCGAGTGGCTTGGTATGTATTGACGATCATTCCAGCCAAAGGGTTAGTAGAAGGGGTGGGAAATGCGACAAGCGTTTAGGATTTCGACATGGCGGGGCCATTTTCCTGTTTTCCCACTTCATCGTCTCCTTGTTCTTCTTTGTCCTGACGGGGGTCTCCCCACGTGATTGTCCTCCTGTGTGGGTGCTAGGATATGTATGCAACCTCCCTGGCCCCGTGCCAAACATCGAGGCTGTGCATCAAAGTCAGAAACCCTGACATGGCTCGAGGTGGCCGGCCAGGGCTATGACCAGGACTAGGACTATGACCAGGACCAGGACCAGGGCTGAGGGGGCAAGACAACAAAACTTAATATTGGGCGACAATGTATAGTGTCGCTGCTTGTTGGGTTGGGAGGTGAAGCTTTGTTGCCGGTTTGAATCACCTGATAATTGCAGCATGGCGGTGTCAGATCGTGCAGCCAGAAGAACAAACGGAGCCATCTCTCATCTATCATGTCTCGAAGGGCACGTCCGGAATCAATAAGCTTCTTCTTCTGCCCTTGGGCTGACAAGGGCTAGCGTCGGCGTACATCTCGTCTCAGGTCGCCGACGTCTGTGATCAGTCAGGATCGAAGTCTTTGGGATCCTCCCCTACCAGTTAGTAAGTTGCCAGGGAGGCAGAATGAGGAAACCAGATCGCTACATAGACGATCCCGATGGGATGGATACATAAGTGATCGAGACTGCGCGTGTATGCAGGATGGTGGAGAAAAACAAGGCGATTGTCAAGGTAGATGAACTGGTATGCCCGGGCCGAGGAACGTTGAAGAAGCTTTCATTGGCAGAGAGGAGGAAGGAAACCCGGTACGAAATAGAAAAGAGGGCATGGTATCGGATCCCAAGGGAAAGATCCGGTGGATGACCTTGTCTTGCCGGGGCAATCGAGGGTCGGAAGATGGTGAGATCTTTGTTCGTGATCGAAGTCCCGTCGACAAGGCTGGTATAAAGCAATGGGAGATGTCATTGCTTTGCCATGGACCATCGATGAGCGACCGACCATGAGTGAGGGAATCAAATCCCCCCCCATTGCCACGTGGGAGGATGGTCCGTGCTTGCTGTGATACTAGTACCTATGTATCACAGTATAGTGCTACATGTACATGGTTGTCTGGGCAGTCCTGGTAGTGTATGTTCACATGTGACTTCTTCTTTTCCCTGTTGGCCAGCTTCTGCCAGATTGATTTTCTGGGTCATGGATGGATTCAAATCTAGTGGTACCTAGGTATATCAATAAAAAGAAAAAATAAGAAAGAGAAAAAAAAACCTTGCATTGGGTCTTGCCTGAAGTCTCTTTTCATTACATAGCGTCACCATCAATGCCTGGAAAGAGAGAGATTGTACGCAGGACTTGTGTTACGGTAGGTAGTCGAATGTGGTTAGGTCCTTTGGCATTTACCATATTAATCCCTGCCCCTGCATGATTGGACCCAGCTCCCGGTAGTCCCCGCCATGATTGATCCGTGCGTTGCGGGCGTCTGTGGTGGACCGCACCCACACTGTGCAGAGCTTGCTCGACTTGGCCAAAACACCTGGAAGAGGCACTGAGAGGCACCACTGAACAGCACCTAATAATACAGTACGGCATACTGTGGTACTTACACACGATGCCCCTTTTGATGTGACGACCTCGGGAACGATTCAAGCGATTCACAAGCTCGCATGGCTTGTTGACCTCCTCGGTGGCTTAGGCTTCAACGGGCAGAACGGCCTTTTTTTTTGGTCTTTGCAGATCGCTTGCAGCCCGTTCAGCCCATTCACAGCCTGACAGCCCGTCCCAATTTCGAGAAGCCTTCTCGAACCCTCCCCCAAGCGAGCTCTGCCCGGCCTGGCCTGGCCTGGCCTGCACATCATCTCTGAGCAAGATGGGAAATGCCCAATACCCACGGCCCATATGAGATTCGAAAGGGCCAATTTCGAATAATTCCCAAACCTGGCGGGGACTGCTTGGCCGGCTGGAAACCTCGTGGACTGGACTGGACCTCATCAAACGGAACAGCTCGCCTAACTTGATTGATCCCTGGGAAACGTGGGCCTCTTGTCGGTACCATCCAATACGATGTTGAACACTGGAAGAATCTGAGCTCTCCCCGGCCAGCATGTGGTTGTAGTGGTGGTGGTCACTGTCCCTTACATACTGCTGTTGCTATTGTTGTCTTCAGCATGCACCGGTATCGGTTTCAGGAGATGGTGACGATGGACCAAGTTCCCAATCAGCCTGGCTGTCAGTCAGTTCATCTTCAGCATGTGCTTCATCAAGCTGATATTAGGATGAACTGGAAGGATGACGCACTCAACAGGGAGAAGAAATACCCTGCAGATAACAGAAGGAGATTCCACCTCCAACGCAAGCTCATATCAACGGCCGGGAACATGATTGATATCCTACACTAATTCCAGGGGACTGGGATCAATGCGGCTTGTTTTGTGCTTGGCTACCTACGTAGGTAGTATTACAAGGTTGAGCTTGAGCTTGAGCTTGAGGGGAGAGAGTTAGGTAGGTTAAGTTGGGGTGAGGTGAGGTGATGAGGTGAGGTGGGCTGTTCCTCCAGGGGGGGGGGTTGTTAACATACCTAGGTACCGGGGGGCGGGGGTGCCTCAACTCATGAACACACCCACACCACCTGAGCATGGAACTACCAGTGCCATTGCAGCTATTACACAGGAACCCTAACAGATCTGCAATATTTGGTCATGGCCAATCCCAGCCAAACCTGAAGCCAAACTGTTAAGAAACAGGCGGCTAGGAAAAGAACGACTGAGGCATCCGCGGCCGCTGTCGCTTTGTCGCTGTTCGCTGCTCTACCTAGGTAGGTAGGTACTTCCAAGGTTGTGTGCCCACAGTCCACTGCCCGCTGCCTATGCCCCCTCCCCTCCCCCCCAAATTCCCCCAAATCTATGATGTCCAGGTGCTAGGTACCCTGGGTACCCTAGGTACTCTGTAGTCCGTACCAGCTACTAGTGTTCTGCCGGTCTGGACCTCCCCACGTAAGGTTACTTTACATAACGTATGGTACAGAAAGTACACCAGGTACACAAGGTACAGGATGTACACCAAGGTACAGGGCACCAGGGCAGTAGGTACGGGTTAGGTAGCCTGGGCCAGTCTCATTCTTTTTTCTTTACATACATTATTCTCCAGCTTGGACCTGCCCATGCCCGCCCTACTCCACCAATTCCATCAACACTTCCCACCAAGCGACCAGCGGCCAACAGTAGAGAAAGGGCACCACTTCCGCCTCCATCTTTGTGCCTCCCCCCCATCATCATCATCCATCCTCAATCCTCAACTGAGCATAAGCCTCCCTCCCTAGTGCCCGCTCAAGTCAATTTGACAATCAGTCAATCAATCAATCAATCAATCAATCAATCGAGCCAGTCAACCATCCAACCAATCAATCAATCAATTAACCAGCCAACCAGAAAAGGGCGGACTTTGGCTTGACCCTCTTGCACGGCCTGTACACAGTATTTCGCATCCCTTCCACCTCCAAAAGGCGAATCTTGCCCGCTTTCCTCCCAAACCGCACTACTACCACCGCTACGGACCACACAACCTCACGCTACACTCCAGCTACTACTACCACTACTACTATTACTACTACTTCCTATCTTACCACCTCCCGACTCCGGCGACAATACAACAACAAACAATCCCACGAGCCCTTTGATTCACGCCCGATCCATTGTCTTGAACAACTCTTTGCTACTTTGTCGATACAGCATACTCCTATCTCTACCTACCAGTACAGATTACAATCCTAGCCAGCGTTGATCTCCACCTATTTCAACCTGCCGCCCACCCCTCCTTCACAGCTAGCTCCGTCTCGTCCTCACGTCGAACTCGCTCCTCCTGCTCCCTTCTCGTCGTCCTCTTTCTCCTCCAGCAGCAGCGTACCCTTCACGGCCACTCCTGGCCCGCGCTCTCTTTTCCAAATCCTACAATGGCAGGAAGGTTCACAACACCGCACAAGATTGTGGTGCTGGGCGATGGTGGTGTCGGCAAGACTGCCTTGACTATTCAATTGTGTCTTCAACACTTCATAGAGACAGTAAGTTGTCTGCCTTTACCCAAATACACCTTCTCTTCCAATTCACTCCTCTCTGAGCCGGCTTCTGGCTCGTCCCATTGCACCAAAGACTCTAGGGCTCGATTGCAGCCCTGTCCAACCATGTTGTCATCACACCATTTGAAAAGCCGAGCTGACTCTCTTAATCCAGTACGACCCTACGATCGAAGACTCCTACCGCAAACAAGTCGTCATAGATGGTCAAGCATGCATGCTTGAAGTTCTCGATACAGCAGGCCAAGAAGAGTACACCGCGCTGAGGGACCAATGGATTCGAGACGGCGAGGGCTTTGTTCTAGTCTACAGTATCTCGTCGCGGTCGTCCTTCTCGCGCATCAAAAGGTTCCACCAACAGATCTATCGTGTCAAGGAGTCCACAGGGCACTCGCCATCATACCCAGGCTCCCCAGTTTCTCCCACTGGCCGCACCGTCAACGTGCCCATCATGCTCGTGGGGAACAAGTGCGATCGAGTTACCGAGCGCGAGGTATCGACACAGGAGGGCAGTGCTTTGGCACGTGAGCTGGGCTGCGAGTTCGTCGAGGCATCCGCTAAGAACCGCACCAACGTTGAGAAGGCCTTCTACGACGTCGTCAAAATAATAAGACGACAGAATGCCGCTGCTTTTGCTCCAAATGGAGGGCCCAGGCCAGCCAACGGGGCTGCACCGGGCCGTCGTGACACCATTCCTGAGGACAGGAGGCACAGGAGGAGAGGAGACAAGAAGTGCGTCATATTATGAGCGGTTCGACCAACCATTGTGGTTTCGTTTGCCTTGCTTTTGAACCACGGCAAGATGTATAATTCATACCGTCGAGCACGCGAACACGACACAACAGGCCGCGGGAACAAAAAAAAAAGAACTGGATGTTCAAAGATACCACACCCACACACAGCGGCATGTTTCTGCTTGGAAATTCCTTCTCGATTCTGTCACGAGTTCCTGTTGGCACTGGGTACACCCTGGTCTGTTCATGCCTGGCACCTATTGTCTCGAAAGATACTCGATATATTCAGTCACCACTTTGACGACCAGGCGAACGGCGCATGAATAACAAGAGGCATTGCTGGGTCAGGTTTCATCAGCCCAGGAAACAAAGACGGTCATATATCTCAAAAAAGGTCTGAAAAAGACACTGGTGTTTTAAGGAGTCTAAGGGTCTGGAAACTGGAGTACGACAAGGTTGATGCTCACGCGGGGGAAAAAAAGGGGGGGAAAGGCTCGTCTGGTGAAGCAGATCCGGCCCACAATAGTCGGGAGGCCCCCGAGGAGGGGGTTTGTTTGTCTTTTGGGAGTAGCGAAAAGCTTTCCGGGAGCGATGGAAAAGATATGGATAATGGTAGGAGGAGGACAGGAAGTCGAGACTTTTATCTACACGGGCAGATTCTCTTCGCCAGGGGACGGACCTACGAAGAACTATCTATCAGGGAAACGAAACACAGAGGACTGTGTCTGACTTCGAACTGCAGCGAGCCTGCCATCTTGTTCATGCTTGCCACCATTGTGGGCTTGACATTTTCTCGGGCGATGCTCACATAGACGGTTTACCCAAAAAATCAAAATTTATGTTCCTAATCAGGTCCCCGCAATCCCCCACGCAAAGCGCACATACACACACCCACCCCCATGTCTAAAACCCCGTACAGTGACCGGAACACCTTTTCTATCAGCCCGGTTATACATTGGGTACCCAAGTATGTACTGACTGGTTCTCGAGAGCCCTCGAGCAGCAATGCTCTATACTATACGTTCCACTGGCCCGGCGCTACACTCGAAATCATGGGCTGTTGGAGAAGCAGGACAGGGTTTCTGCAGAGAGATATTAAAGCAGGGCCGCCAAATCGAGCTTAGAGCTTGGAGACCTGTCTCGAAATGGAAAGTCAAAACAACAACAAGACTGAGGTGCCTATTCTGGTAAGCACTCCAAGATATCTCTCTATATTTCCAAGAAATTAACCATTCTTAGACCGATAGCCCAACTAGGAACTGCACCTCGCCCACCCCCCCTTCTTCCCCCCCCCAACCTCTTTTCCCGAAGACTAAACTCTTCAGAACATGTGCTTATCTTTTTGAAACCCGCCCCCATTTTGCATTTGCAGGATTGGCCAAGCCTTCAACAAACTGACATGTTACTTGGGGGGAGGGGGGAGTCAAATTCTTCACAACCTACGGGGTGAAAAACCTCGCTTGGGTGGGCTTCGGAGGCTTTCCGTTTCGCATTTCTTGTTGAGCCCAATGTTGCCTTGAGAGCAGCGAAATATTGAGGACACTGCCCGACTACAACCTCCCCCCAACCCCTTGCTTACAAGATATACCGAAGATCGCAACCGTGATAGTGACGTCCGATGGAAAACACCCTCCTCATACTACATAGCCCAAGTTCGGGTCCGGGGGAGGGGGAGGGGGGGAGGATCGCTTACCACTAGACCCCTCCTCCTCCCTCCCCCCCCCCGTCTCATGCCCCTGGCCGTTGCATTGCTAACCCGATCCATAAACAAGCCATTGGATACTTTGGTACCGTGTAAAGATAGTGGTGAGCCAAAGAACTCAAAGGGTTTAGTCTCTCCTGTCGGGTACGCGACCCTCTCTATTCCATGGGCTGTCTGTTGATCCTCGGCTGTTTTCGAAAAAACCCCTCCAGCCTCTCGTCCCGTGAAGATCAGCCACCGCGGTAACGTTTCCCCAGCATATATCACAATACGGCCCGAAAGGGGTCTTGTAGTTCTAGATCCCAGGCCATAGCATACAGAGACCAGGGCGCATTGGGATTTTTCTTATCATCGACTGTCTATCCTATCAGGCCACAACATCACCACATACACATCGGACGTGGCAAACTCTCAGTGAGAGAGAGAGAGGCTATGTTGGGCTATTCAGCCAACATGGTCTTTTATCTCCATGACAATGTCGTATGCTAAGGACATACACACCGACATGTTGGTAAAGTAATAAGGTTTGATGTCACACCACAGCTACCCTGCAGCTGTGAGTGCTTCCTTCGAGCTTCCAATGATTCCTTCCACGAGCCAGGGACCCCAGGTCTCGACCGTTTCGATTTTGATTTCTTCTTTCATATGTCGACCGGACATTTACCCTCCTCTCGGCAAGACGGGGGGGGGGAGGAGGAAACGAGGTCTACACTACACTACACCACATATGGTTCGCAGCTTACGAATCGACATCAAAGAAGTGACGATCGACATCCCACAGGGTGCCGTTGAGGTGCTGATGTTGCTTCACCGGTCTCTCGGTCAAGTCTGGGACATATATCCCCAGGGGAAGTATGGCCGACTCGGTCCCCTCCCCCCTGTTCTTCTCGGTATGTACTACTGCCCTGAGACCGGAGAAAGGCGTGGATTACACATGCTTCATCATCACTGGACTTTTAACTGCTGCGGCCCATGAAGTTGACCTTGTCAAACTCCCTGCTCCCTGCTCCCCCTCCCCCTCCTGGTGTCCGCGGATACTTTCCCAGGGTTGCTCTCTAGCTTCCGGTTAATTTCGACATTGCCCAGGCATTTTCTTCTTGGTTTCCGCAATCCTGGGTCCGACCAGGACAGTCGTCAATCCCTGTCTGTCTTCGGAACCTTCTTTTTCGGATGGCGTCTTATCTCTTGTCTTGTCCGGCCGGGGGGTGGAGGAAGAGGAGGATTTGGGGGGAGGAAGACATATACCGCGGGCCTAACGGTGCTTTACCGCGTTCCGGGGGCCCGCACACCAAACCAAACCACTTCCGGAACTCTGGTCAGACCTCTTCCCTTTGACGTCGTCCCGCCGGTGGAGGTGATTTGTGGGTTAAATTGGGCTCCCTCCCCGAGGGAAGCATCTCGTCCCGCTCACCGGTCGCGCGGCTGGGGCTGCGGCACAGCAATTGGGGGGGGGGGGGGGGGNGGGCCCGCCCATGTCCTCCACATGTTTATGTTCGACCGAGGATCGGGCCGTGAACCTGGGAGGGATGGGAAGAGTGCATCACTTACCCTTTGCAGAAAAGAAGATGATGAAAGACAGTGGGTGGGGATAGAGGGGAGAGAGGGTATTGTATGGGGCCACACAACATGCTTTTCGAGATGGGGGCTAGAGGAAAGAAGTCCGGTTAACGTTCAGGTATATTGGGGCGAGAGAAAGGACGATATGTCGCAAAAGCGCGGGCTCGAAAGCGCGCCTACTCCACGCAACGCAACGGTCTGCATGATTCCTTGCATCACCATCGCGGCTACCAGGGAAAAGAGAGGCTGTGATACCGTCCCAGATAGGACGGAGATGAAGCTAATGAAACCGGGGCCCTGGACCCGGTGGCAGTCTGGCACGAGGGAAAGCTCAGGGGTCTTTTCAATTCAGGCACTTACTTGGCCTGACATCGACTAACTAACAGACCTTGCCCACGTGGTCTACTCAGTGGGTGTACCCTGGGGTACTCATCTCGTGGGTGACAGGGCACATCCACTGGAGATTGCATCAGGTATATACCGGGACACCGAACACCCCACACCGGCCGGGAGACTCGTGAGGATTCGGGGTCGGAGTGTTGGTCGAAGGCCGGGGACCGGGGCCGGATTTATAGGCCTATTCCGGACATCGGTCAACGATCGCCGGAATCTCCTTGTAACCTTTCATTGCGAGTAGGGTAGTTCTGGTGACTCTGAGTCTATCGGGTCGGGTACCTACTTACACAGTGGTATTGGGCAAAGCAATTGTCTCTGGTGTGCGAACGCGCCGGCATATCAATACCGAGACATGCATACGTATGTGCTTGGAATTTTGATTTGTACGTGTCTCGTCACCAGTGATAATCACGTGGATATTTGAAAAACAGACAGTCAGCATTCAGACCAAGAAACAATATGAGGGTGATCTATAATCCAGTGCTGTATCCCGTATACACGCCAGGCAGTGTCCCAAGTCTGATCCGTCAAGCCCGCACAATTGCTCGGTTGTTCTTCCTCACTCCTACCATATATCACATTACAACTACCTAGGTACACTCTGCAGTTGCCGGAGTACCAGACTTGACTTTACTATGTACTTGCGAGTACACGTACGAGTGCTGATATCAACGTCATGGAGTTACCACAGGTGTCAACACGCAATGCAGGAGAGACACCCGTCAAACATCTGGTTACAGTGCAGTTACATTCCCTCAAAGGTCCATACATACACACATGCCTATAGTGTACACACAAAAGCCCCTGGTCTTCTCCATCGGATTCTTGCCTGAGCACAACGCCCAAACGGTCTGACGAATCCCCAGAAGCCCAGCCGTCGTCTCGCGGGGACAAGCAAGCGAATGTAGTGCAGTCTCCCCGACTACATTTGCATCACGTCCTCATGTATTGGAACTCCCCGTGCACATTCCTTCAAAGACCGGACGGACCACTTACCATGTTACACGCCTCCCCACAACCCCAAGGAAGACCAGCCATAGAGTGCCACAGGAGTGCCTCGAAGCGCCCGGGAGAATGCACCCTGCAATGCAGTCGTTGCTACTGCAGCTGCAGCAGCTGCAGCCTGTCTCCTACGCTGCGCTGTTTGGTCTCCCCATCCGTCACTCTACATACGTACGTACATACGTACATACATACACAGATATATGTACGTACTACGGAACTGGCGGACGAATAGGAACCGAAGCCCTCTCTCGCGTGCCTTCCAGAATCACACATCTAGAAGACTAGATCTCGCCGTTCTGACCTGTAGGCTCAGGACCCGCACAGACGAGCTCTGGTGGCCGCATATGTGGCCGCGCCGGAGGCAGGCAGGGGGTAAAGGGGAAGGGGGAGAGAATGGATTCTGACAGGTCGTGGACGACCGACCCCTGGGCCAAAAACCCCCCCGAGCGGAGTGTGTACCCAGTAGTTGCGAAAAAACCTCCTTGACTTGCGGAGTGCACCCATATTCATGGTCTGATAGTACTACATACTACCGTGCTCTGCGATATCTATCTCCAGCAGGTAGTTGGTTGGTCCCCTCAGCCCGCGTTCCTCAGCCGATGCCGACGAGGGGCACGTTTGTGATAACCTGCGAGGTTCTTGCAGGATATAGTAATTATGGTAAGGGTGAAACGCCGCAGCGCTGTCTTCTGCGAGCTTTGCTGGATCCATACTTACGCATCTTTATGGGGGCCGCTTCTTTTATGTAGACTACAACTAACCTCTCACACTCACTCGCTTCCTTTTTGCCATCCTCCCCATCCGATCTCCCCGTCCTTGGCTTTTGGAGGGGGCGTCAAGATCCAAAATCCGTGTCACACGGGCATCTACCTATACTCCATACATACTGCATGAGAAACTATACCCTGTCCGGACGCTATTCCCGTCCGCGCATGCGCATGCCGCAACGTCGTCCGCCGGTCCTCGGGTCTGTTCTTCAATTCGGCCGTAAGAAGAAGTGGTGGCCCCCTCCCCTCC
>LKEA01000031.1:256396-276812 GCA_003795315.1 Cytospora schulzeri | reverse complement strand
TTTAACAAGGAGAAAAAGGGAACAGGAAAGGAGATCATAAAAGTAGTTGGCTTCACCAGTGCTGTCTCGAACTGTAGTCACTGTGATCAGTAAAAAGGAATAAATTCAAATGCGTGATTGATGGCCATCTCGGTCATGCACACAGAGATGGCAATCAATCACGTAACAATTCAGCGATGAATTCTACTTTATATGTGAAAGGCAGTCACCTCCCAGCCCAAGGCAGCAGTGGTGTGCAAGACAGAAAGGCATATATATACTAAATATGCAGTACCAGTGCAGACAATTGGAGTAGTAGTATTATACTGGTTCATCCTTACAGAATTCAAAGCTGTGAAAGATTATGTTTTCATCTCCATCTCGCCTTCCTTCCATCCCTGAATCCTCTGATAACAGTTATACATTGACATTGTCTTCTTCCATCCAACATGGCATTGCTGATAATACTGATATGCTTTCGCCCCGAGGGTATCATACATAGTTCACACGAAGATCACAGGGAACACCATTGAAAAGCTGATAGGCATCATGATTAGAGCTTACAAATATGGGATATCATTACAAAAGATGACCTGAAGGTCGAAAATCCAAAAAAAGAGACGCCAAATACCACCAACTTATGCCCGGTCAGCCAACCCAGGAGCCCTGGTAAGCTATATACTTAGACCACCCATCCGCTGTACCTCTTACAAAATGAGGATTCTAAAAGATCAACTGCCATCAGCTCCACTCCTACTACACACTTGCCTGCCTGCCTGCCAGCCAGCAACCAGTTTATGGTGACTGGGACGGGACGGGGAATGGAAACAAGAGTCCAGAGCCCTCAGCTCTTAGCTGGGAAGTGCATCTCGCCCGCCCCACCGATGACCATCTTGTCCAGGATGGCCTGTATACCCTTATTCCTCAGTTCACCCCCATCAATCTCGGCCGCGACCTTCCTCGCCCTCTCCAGTAGTATCACAAGCACCTGGCGGGTATAGTCAAAGCTCCCCGTGGCCTCCATGTACTTGATGGCGTACCTCTTGACCTCCTCATCCCCGGTCCTCTGCTTGAGGATGTTGATGAGCTGCAGGTTTGTCGGGTCGTACCGTATGCTGTGTATGACGGGGAACGAGAATTTCCCCTCGGTCAGGTCCTCGGCCAGGCCCTTGTTCTCGCTGTACTCGGTCGAGTGCAGGTTCTGGTAGTCGTCGCGGATCTGGAAGCTCAGCCCGATGAGGTTGACGAGCGGCACGCAGTCGACGGGCCTCGCGGCGCGGGACTCGGCCTGCATGAGCTTGATGCCCAGCCTGAACAGGCCGCCCGTCTTGTTGCCCACCATCTCCAGGTACTCGTCCTCGGTGGGGCAGGTTAGGGTGTCCCGCCAGAAGAGGTCCATGCCCTGGCCGCGGTGCAGGTTCAGCAGCTCCTCGGCGAAGACAGATATGCACTTGGGGTTGTTCAGCTTCTGCAGCTCCTCCAGTGCGCAGAAGTAGACGTAGTTGGCGCTGTTGATGGTCTGCGGCACGCCGAAGAGGCTGTGCGCCACGGGCAACCCCCGCCTGAGCAGACTGTTGTCCTCGACGTCGTCGATGAGCAGCGACGCCGTGTGTAGCATGCCGACGACTTTCGTGATGACCTCGATGCTCTCGGGTGGGACCTCCAGCCATGCGTTGAAGGCGCCTATGAGCTGCGACCGGAAGTCCTTGCCCCGCTGGCCGTTGAGGTACTCGAAGGGCCCGTTTATGACCTTGTCCTTGTCCGCGGCCCACGACTTCTGCCCGCCTATAAAGTTGAAGTCCTCGTATGCGAACCTTGAGGGGTCCGGTCGATCGGGTGGCTGGGCCATGCTGGCGAAGATGGAGGTCGAGGGGAGGGATGACCGTCGAAGGCGTTTCGCGACGTGGTTTGGGGGAGAGCGGGTGTGTGAACTCTGACTTATCCAGTCGCCTTCGGGGACCGGGTTCATTATAGATGCTCTCGAGGAAGGACTCGTCGTGTGTTGTCCGGTGGAAGAGGTTCTAGGTGGTATCGCGTTGGGTGATGAGAGGAAAGTGCCAGACAAATTCGAGGCCGAGGCCGAGGACGGAGACATTGTTGCTTGTGGGGAAGAGGCGTTTGCGAAACTGTGATTCCCCCTTTTCGAACCCCGGGGTGTCCGGACGGTTTCCGTTCGATAGATGGATTTCCAGCCAGTCCTTTTTGGAGAGAAGAATATCTGAAGCAGTTGGTCCGGATCAAGCACAGTAGTGGCACCAACAGTCGCAGTAAACCTTGAAGGCTGTGTACACTAGTGCAATGATTTCCTGCAGTGGTAAGGCTTTTCTATAGATGGAATAAGTAATGTTGACCGTAAGCACAGGGTAGTTAGTTCCTGTCCCAGCTTACGTGGCCTCTTATAGATAATTAATTAAGAAAGGGGAGAGGGGGGGAATGTTCTTGGGGGCTGAAAGTATGAGAGGAGGAGAAGTAGTAGTAGTAGTTGTTGTCTCGGAGCTGGAGCTGTCGGGTGGATCTAGAGAGCTTAAGCTGAGCTGAGCTTTGTGTGTGTGTTGGATGTGATGAGTGTGTATCACATGCTTTTCCGATGATAACTTGATGCTAATTGGCGGGGTCGTACGATTACGATCTGGAGTGGGGAACTTCTCTTATATAGTGTACCTAGGTAGTCTTGACTTGGAATAAGAAGGCCTTATGAAAAAATCCAGCAGAGGAATTTGGTCGATATTGTGTGTTTTTGTATGTAATACTGAAGTAAAGTTCCTTGAATATGGGAAGTTTATATATTTGTGAAATTGAAACCATCTGATGAACAAGAAGTAGTGATTGAACTGGGTACTTCAATCCTTGCTTTTTCTTCTTGGTTGAGCTGTCACCTCGAATCTTCAGATGTAAATCTGCACCAAGGATTCTGAGGTTCACTACCTAGTTGTTCATTGGGAGCCAACTCACTGCGGTAATGAATTTAGTAGTTCATGCCCCATTATGAAACAAAGTTCAGTCCCATTCACTTTGCAGGATGATAGTATTGTTTGTTATGACTTATGGTTTTAACATCCACAATATCTTCCAATAAACGAACTGATATCGGCACCATCATCAGTCGATTACCATAAAGGAGAAAGTTTACAATACATCATAGCTGCAGGGACCTCCTTGCTGACCCCAAGTACCACGGGTAACCACAGTATCCGTACACATACCGTACCGTACCATACCGTACCGTAACAACCTGGGCAGATCATGGATACCCAACGTTTATGGAGCCGTATGTATGTAACGGCTGACGACAGTTGCCCTGCCAGTTATCGATAGGAACAACCGTACAAACAATCGTCAGGCCCATTTCCAGCATTCCAAGTTGTGTTTCTTGAACCAACATTTTCCCCATGGGCAGGATTAGAATTCCTGAATGTCCACATCCACCAAAGAGCTCCACAACAAAAATACAGCATGCATCATGATGGAGTCATCGGTTTGTTGATACCCACCTCTCAGCATCACCATTCCTAGGACCCTGCAGCTGAGCTGTTCTGAGAGCCACTATTTCCAGCTCTGTCACTCCTTCATATTCGAGCAACCCGCCTGTCCCTGTCAATCACTAAAGACGATCCACTTGGGCATCATTATTCCAGCCGTCTTCTTCTTCCCTTTTGATGAACTGCATTGCATCGCATTGCATGGAAGTCTGTGGGGGCCTGATTAGGTACCAAGGCCTTTTTGGGGATCACCAACACCTTCAAACCTTCAAAAAGTCATATCAACAGTAGCATCAAAGGTTACATACCTACCGTATCGATACTACCCACCACTTCCATCACCCATCACAGGAGAAATGGAGACCCTCCTCTCTGTCGCATTCGACAACCTCTCCTCCTTCGACGGTCCCAAGGTCAAAAAGGGCCTGCGACAAGTCGAAGGTCTCCTAGCCCAGATCTGCCTCTCCGCCCACGCAGCATCAGCCAACAAGAACAATGGTAGCAATCCCGCCAGTCCCAAACAATCCCCCGAGGATGCGAAACAACAACAACCACCTCCGACAAAAAAGAAGCAGCCCAAGTTCCCCCTCTCCGACCTGAGCGACGATGCCGCCTTCCGCGAGTTCTTCAAGCTGCAGGACGGGTTCCAATGGAACATCGCCACGCGCCTGATCCAGACCCTCGACCGGCTGCTGGCCAAGAGTGACGACGGGAGCATGGACGTGCTGATGTTGAGCGCCCTGGACAGCCTGCAGGGTGTGTTGCTGCTGCACCCGCCCAGCCGGTTGCTGTTCTCGCGGGAGCAGAGCATGAACGTACGTACACCAACCTGACCTTCAATCAACACGGAAGATAAGAAAGAAGAAAACATGTTATTTCTGCCATGGACTAACAACATCTCCCCACCCAAACAGCTCCTCCTCGACCTCCTCGAACCCGTAAACTGCCCCGCCATCCAGTCCGCCACCCTCCTCGTCCTGGTCGTCGCCCTCCTCGAGACCCCGCGCAACACGCGCACCTTTGAGCACCTCGACGGCCTCCTCACCGTCTCCTCCATCTTCAAGTCCCGCAGCACCGCCCGCGACGTCAAGTTCAAGACCATGGAGTTCCTCTACTTCTACCTCATGCCCGAGACCCCCTCCGTCCCCGTCGTGGACGGGAGTAGTGGTAGTGGTAGTAGTAGTAACAACAACAGCAGGAGCAGTAGCAGTGGTGAATCTGCCGCTTCTTCTTCTGCTTCTTCTTCCTCCTCTTCCTCTGCTGCTGCTGCTGCGGGCGCCGGTCTGCTACGGCAGGGCACACCTAGCAGGACGGGCAGGGCGACGCCGTCTTCTAGGAGGAATGATGGGGAGAGGTCCGACAGTGCCGAGGGGGCAAGGCCGGGCGAGGGCGGCACGTTGAAACAGCAGACGAAGCAGGAGATGCTGCGGCGGCATCTGCCTAACGTTGATGAGCTGGTCAAGGACCTGCAGCAGTATGCCCCATTCGGGGGTGCGGTGGCCTGATGGATTATTGGTTGTGATTTTGTTTAGTATTGCCGCGAGGTTTCTCATTTGGATGCGTTTCCTAGGACTTGTACGGGGTGGGGCGGGATCGATTTGGTTTTATTTTTGGTTCATTGATTATAGCAGCGGCGTTGGTGAACATGGTCGGTACACGGTTACACGGACGGAATTGTGGAAACGGATAGGATTTCTGTACATGATAGAGTAATGTATTTCCCATCATCAGCCAGTTTGTTTGTTTGTTTGTTAGAGCAATACCGATGTCTCGGAATCATTGTACGATACGTAAGTAGCTTGTAAATAATATTCAAGACCAGCAGAACTGCCTCTACAAATCACGACAACACTCCTCATTCTCCCCGCTCACATTACTCCGCCTTCCTCTGCTGCTGCTGTTGTTGTTGCTGTTGCTGTTGCTGTTGCAGCTGCTCCTCATGGCTCATCGGACTCGGCGTACCCAACTCACTAGCCAACTCACTCCCCGGCGTGCCCAAAGGCTGCGGCGCACGCGTGTTCACCGTCCCGCCGCCACCCTCCACCACCGGCACGACCTCGCTCCCGTACAGCTCGAACAGGCCCGCGATGCTCTCCCGCACGGGGCTGATGGGCATCGTCTGCTGCCTCGCGCCGACGGCCACCATGGTCCCGGTCCCGTCCAGCTCGCTGCCGGCCCCCTCGCTGCTCCCCGTCTGGCTCGGCAGCCGCGGCCGCCCGTCCTTCTCCTTGACCGAGCCGCCGCCCCCGATCTCCACGGGGCCCACAATGTCCCCCGGCCCGTGGGGCGTCTGCCCGTCCGCCCGGACCGGCTGGGCGAGGTACTCGGGCGTCGTGGTCGTCTCGCCGGGGCGGTCGGTCGAGTACGGCCCGCGCCCGGCCGCGGCGCCAAAGTAGTCGCTCGTCAGACCGGGGAGGGTCCCGCCGCTCCTGCTGGTCATGTGCGTCGACGACGGCGCGTACCCCGTCTCGGACATGACCTGCCCCGAGCCCCGGCGTTGGTACGCCGCCCGCGGGCTGAAGCCATAGCCCTGGCCGTGGCCGTCGGCTTCGTGGGGGCCATCCGGGCCGCCGCCCCCTATGCCGCTGCGCATTTCCTGCCCTGTGGTGGTGCTCCGGCCCGATGCGCGGCGGCGGATGAAGAGCCACGTCAGGGCACCGGTTATGAGTGCCGCGGCGACGATCACGCCGACGGCGATGCCGGCTTTTGCCCCCGTGGATAGGCCCTGGGATGTATGCTCGACGGTAACGCCCGAGGCAGTTGGTGTCACGAAGGTGGTTGTGGATGTGGATGAGGCCCGGGCGCACATGGCTTGCGAGGAGACCTGGGTGCAGGTGTAGCCCGAATCGCAACAGCCACCTCCTCCAATCGTGCAGGATGTTTGCCCCTGTATCGAACACCCCGCAGGGATCTCACTGACGATGGTGCTTATGGCTAAGGAGGAACTACTCGTGCTGGGGACGAGGCAGTTGCCCCCGCTGGCACAATCGGCGTCATACGGACAGCAGCCCCCACCGAAGGATTCCGCACATAGATAGTTGGTATTTATACACTTGCGACCAACGCATGCAAAGACGGTCTCGACAGTCGGCTTGCTAGATTTGGTAGTGGTGGTTGTGATTTTGGAATAATAGGCATCAGTGTGGCATGATTGCCCACAGGTCGAGCCAAGAGGGCAGCAAAAAGGTTCGTAAGTTGTCTCATTGACGATGCAGTAATCAGTATTGGGGCAGCAGGAGGTCGAGTTGATATCAGAGCCTGTGAGCGACCAGAGACGATCTTGATTAGCAGGGGCTGGTGGAATGGATGCTCGGCTTTATTGCTGCAGGTAGCCGCAGGAATGGAACTCGGGGGCCAGCTGAAGTACACCCACATGGATGCTGGTCGGTACCGCAGTCGCCGTCTCTCTTTGCGAGTGACGGCGGGTGAGCGAATGCCTCGTAAAAGATGCGCCGCGACAGGTCCGGCACCCCCTCCATTTCACCCCATTGTTGGCTCAGCACGTGGCCGACGAGCAGCCCGAGGGCGGAAAGAGTGTAGACGAGGCGCATTGCCGCTGTGGACGTGAGCCGTATATAGACTATTCCTTTTCATTCCTCAAATTTCGAACATTGGGGGCTGAAGTTACCAAGAGCCTAGTTTATAGAATAGAATAGAGTGGGTGTGATAGCAGCTCATAGCATTTCGGAGCCAGAGAAGAGAAAAGAAAGAAAATAAAAGTAGGGAACTTCTCACTACCACCATCTCAGAGTACGAAAAGAGAAGAAGATCAGAGGGAGAGAAGAGCAAGAGAGAGAGAGGGAGAGAGAGCACCAAGGAGAGGGTCCCGGATATACGGCCGAGAATGCAACGCAGCCATGGGCCGGAGCGAGAGACCTGACTTCCTCTGTGAGTGAGTTGAGTGTGAGATTCGGGACGGTGTCGGATTGGTCTGGATTCAGCTGGCAAAGCAGTACCTACTTGCTTAGTAGCGAGTAGTACGAGAACTGGAGGTGTGGGCGCGCCTGAAGTGAACACTGGTTCACATCTTGCATAACCGTACTTCTGGAGAACTACTGTTAGGTAGTCCGTACTGCTAACTATACAGATCATGGTGACCAAGGTGTGGGTGTGGGTGTGGGTGTGGCGCAGTCTCTCCCCTCAAAAGAACCTTGGAGGGCTGCTGAGGAGGGGGGTGAGACAGTCGGAATGGCGGGAAAACAGAGTGTACAAGGTGCACGACATGAGGCTGTTGGTGAGCACACATCCATGTACTGATCCATGTACTGATCCCGTATGGGGTGGTAGTATCGGCCCTCTCTGGGCAGGGGAGCAGTGAAGAGCAGGAAGATGGCCGTATGGGCAGAGCAGAGATGGGACAGCGGGAGGAGTTTGTTGTCGCCTTCGCCGTAGTTTTGCATTAGCGTTTTGATGATATCTGCAGGGTCGCACACAGTTTAGTGTGACCACCACTGCACCAACGCTGCACCACCTTCCCTCTTCAATTTCGTGCATCCATCTCTGCAGATCTGACAAGTGATGGCCAGTAGTAGTAGCAGAAGAAGAAGACGATGATGTATTGGCGAGACTCGAATGAATGCTGGAGTGAATGAGTTAGTGAGTTAGTGAGATTGGTAGTGTGACGATGGAAACGCATATACACATATACACATCCACACAGTCTCTCCCTATGGACTGAACTGACTTGCTGTGCTGAAGAAACAGGAGCGGAGAGAGGCTGTCGATAAGCCAAGGCGGGGAAGGAGATGATGGCATCTGGTAAAGGTAAATGGTAAGGCTGCTGAATGTCTGTTTATTAAACCAGGGTTAGGGTGTACTTGTCGGCCCCGGCATACTTATACAGATGCTTACTAAGTAGATAGTTCTTTTAGTCAAAATGTTATTTCTACGCGGCCGGAATTGCAGCGGCCAGGTTTAAATACAGGAGCCGGTCTCGGGCGGACGCTAAGCATAAAAGTGGATCTCCGGGTGTAAGCTTGACTCGAGCTGCCCTCCACAATTTCTCCCCCGAACATCACGTCCTCCGGTACTCGACACGGCCTCCTTCCCACAAAAACCAAGCTATAAGGTCATGGAACCCGCGAAGTTTGAGCCAAAGAGGGTGTCTTGATTGACGAGCAATGGTCAGCGGTTGGGTGAATGGCCATATATTTCATAATGACGACTTAATTTCATGGCCGCTATGTTCTGTCCACACCTTGTTCACTCACTCATCACGACTCCAAGTATCCTACAATATTTCAGTATGGGGGGTGAGGACGACGACATGCTTCAGTTTGACGTGCTAGGAGCGTGACAAGTTCCCTTCTGTGTCTTAGGGGGATGCATAGTGCCCCCTTGCTTATCATGACGAAACTGTAACTCTTGACTGGTTGTCACGGACAACTCTATCTCCGGTCTTCGTCATGTCGACCGCGGCGCAATTCCGGCCTCGTGAGTATATCAAGTCGGCTCGCCCGCGACTTACAGACTCTTTGTCCCGGCTCACTAGACTCATCAAAGACGCAACACTAGAGACCAACACCTTCACCACCATCAATTTTCCCCAGCTTTCCACACATACCACTTTTCCCACACCTCCCAGACAGCCCCCTCACCTTCACCAAACATGGGATCCGTCGGCATCGAGGATGACTACGCCAGCGTCTCGGACCTTAAAGTCCTAGAGGACTGCCGTCCAGACGACAACTCCCTGCCCGCCTTCATGGTCTCCAAGCCCCGCGGCTTCCTCCCCCGTGCCGACCCCGTCTGGGAGCTACCCGCCGAGTTCGAGCCCCTCGAGTCCATCCTGCAGCGCATGCCCGTCAAGACGGCGTCGGGGGAACCAGGCCTCCTCGCCCACTGCAGGCTGGGCCCCACCGTCGACGCCGAGTTCCCCGACCTCACCTGGGCCGTCGACAAGCACAAGGACAACCTCCCCCTCATGAACGCCCTGTACCGCGACTACTCGTTCCTCTTGTCGGCGTACCTGCTCGAGCCTTGCCATGAGAGGTTCATGAGGGGTGAGCCGTATGGTCTGGGGCGGCAGAGCTTGCCCGCTGTTGTTGCGAGGCCCATGGCTAGGGTTGCTGAGTTGTGAGTCTTGGACTTGTTCCTTCTTTTCTGTCTCATAGTTACCGCCCTTCTCATGCATCCGATGTGCAAGACTTACATGGTCTCCTTGCCGTCCTATTGGCCTCTTGCCTTGTACTGGCCCCACTTTATACTGCTTTCGTCTGACTTACACCGACCTCCCCTCCCCCATTCCTGCATTACCGTTTTGACAACGGCGCTATGTGCCTTGAATATTCGGAAATGTCCATCACATCCATAGTCTGGGTCGAGCAGCTCACTGCAGCTTCATTCCTTCGCCCAAGAAATGATTATGTCTTGTCCTTTCACCATCGTCTCCGATTTCCACTGTCATCCTCCTTTTTTTCTTCTTTGTTTTTCACCTCTCTCTCTCTTCCCTTTCCAACTTACCATTGATCTGAACTTCATCGCCCTAACAATGTCTCAGGACTGGCTTCATGCCTTTCATGGAGTATGCCGGCTCCTATGCGCTCTACAATTACAAGCTCGTGGACCCAGCCAAGGGGATGGACTATGACAACATCAGGCTGATCCGTGCCTTTGAGCATGGCCTGGACCACACATCCTCGGAAGCAGGATTCGTCCTGGTCCATATTGACATGGTCAAGAACTCCGGCCCTCTCGTTGCTGGAACGGTCGAAGCCCTTGATGCCGCCCATGAGAACCGAGAGGCCCTCAACGCCGCCATGAGGAAGCAGCTTGGAGCTCTGAGAAAGATCAATGCCACCGTAAGTCAAACACGCACCACATTCTTCCCACAAACCCCCCATCATCATCAACTCAACTCTTCTAACCACCCCGTGTAACCCACCACAGATGGAGACCATGTGGATGAAATCCAAGCCCAGGGACTACACCACCTTCCGCACCTTCATCTTCGGCATCACCTCGCAGTCCATGTTCCCCGACGGCGTGGTCTACGAGGGCATCAACGACGGCAAGCCCATGTCGTTCCGCGGCGAGTCGGGCGCCAACGACTCCATGATCCCCCTCATGGACAACTTCCTCCAGATCCCCATGCCCGACACCCCGCTCACCGAGATCCTCAAGGACTTCCGCAAGTACCGGCCGTCCAACCACCGCGCCTTCCTGCAGCACGTCCGGGACAAGGCGGCCGGGGTGGACCTGCGCGGGTTCGCGCTGCGGCTGCGGGCGGTGTCTGGTGGCAAGGAGGATGAGGAGGATGAGGCGGTCTGGGAGAGCAGGCGGCTGTGGCTGCAGCTGCTGGACCAGGTGAGGGAGTTTAGGTGGCGGCACTGGTGCTTCGGCAAGGAGTACATCCTCAAGATGACGAGCCATCCTACCGCGACGGGCGGGAGCCCCATCGTGACGTGGCTGCCGAACCAGTTGAGTGCCGTGCTGAGGGATATGGTTGACATCGCGGGTAAGGTGGGAGAGGAGAAGCTGGGCAAGGAGGTCCAGGGTATCATGGACCTGGTGAGGCGGCAGGAGGAGACGCTGAGGAAAGAGGTCGAGAAGTACTGCGAGGAGAGGGGTGTTGGTCGGTCCTGAAAAGTTGGTGAAGAGGATGTACTGGAGATACCTATTCAATTACCCTGGCTGCATGGCCTAGCAAACAGTGACTTTCTTCAGTTTCTCGTGACTTTGTGTTCTGTATCCACTTAGGCGGCCCTCTCTCCGGCTCTTCATAGAACGACGGTTTGCAGCAAATCTGGCTGCTGGTGGCATTTCCTCTACTCAGTCAGCATCTCAAGCGTAAGTATTCCGACCGTGGACTCGTCTCTTTAGGTGCTTTCATATCCTCGCCGTGTATCATCTGCCGTAAGCTGACATGTCGTACAAGTCGCTATCTCTCCCACGTTGTCTCACTGGTGGCAGTCTACACGTGCCTCACCGATCCGAAACGTGTCCTGACTGGGCACTTCTGCTACGAACGTCATGTATTGTTATGGTAAGGGTACATGCATCGTTGGATGCTGTGGTCGCGGCGAACTTTCGAAAGATGAAGCGCAAGCACATTTTGTCGCTCGTAATAGCGAAACCATTCTCACCATGAGCGAACGACACCTCCTGCCGCCTGGCTACGAAGCGTTGTGTGTGGCTGGTCCATTCAGTCTGCGTATGCAAATACCTACTCTGGCCCTATCATGGGGCATTGTCTCCTTTCGTGATGTTCCGCCCTGCGTCGTCGTCCCGACCGCTAGAGGGGAAAAAGGGGTTGCGGCGGACCTCTGTCGATCAGCTCGATTGTGTGTGAAATTGGTCGCATCATTGCGCCCGTCTACCACTTCTGTGCGTCTGAAACAATTGCGATGTTCTCAAGTAAGTCAGCACAAAGTGACTCGGGGGCTGTATCGTTTATTATTTGTACGCCTCAAAGCTGGGCGCAACCCAGTAGGATTCTCCAGGCTTGTGGCGATTCATTGAGAAAGATGACAAAACTCGTGGTGGGATCCCATCTCCAGTCGATTTACGCATCGACAACGTTCAAGGCAAGGTAAGCCTCACTTTCTGTCGCGGCGGAAGTCGGGCTGGGCTGTCTGTTCTGGGGGCAAAGTTGCGGGGATTAAAAATCTTGGCCAGTTTTTCTTTTTGGGATGAATCGTGATGATGGGAAGACTACTTCGTTATCCCGACCAGGCCCGACCAAGCTTCCGCCTGAGAGATGAATTGTATTGGATTGGCATCAATGATCCTGCAGTGTCAGCCAGCGCCCCGTTTGCCAGCCAGCCAGCCAGCCCCCTTTTTGGAATGCTGCTTGCTTCCTGGCAGTGCTAATAGTCCATGAGGCAGTGAGGGTGATGTAGGTATCTGTGCATTGAAGCAGTGAAGCAGTCAAGCGGGTATCCGGAGATTTGAAGCCTGGCAGCCGTCAATCAAGGATGGATTCATACTGTTAGTTGGCTAGGTCTGGTACACCTGGTACATTTTGTTGAACGGGAGTGACGGGTCGCAGTCCCCAGCTATGTTACCATTTTCGGGAAGTGCGTGCTTTGTTCCTCGCTATCGGCGGTGGAAGGTCCGTGGCTGCGGCTGTTGGTGATGATTCAGGGATCTGGTGATAGTGTCGATACCAACACAGTACAGTACGGGCATCATCGTACCAAGGCTGCGCGCTAAGATGTTGTCTCGATTCTTCCCGAACAAGAAAAAATCCGAAATGGCAAGTGCAACTTGCAAGGGAGGCAACTGGATGGGTACAAATTTTCAGTTCACGCCAACCAACCCGTGGAATGATTAAAAGGGAGAAGAAGAAAGTGAGAAGAAAAGAACTGAAGGGTTTCAATAGGTACGGTATGGTATGGTATGCCTGGTAAAGTTGAGAGTAAATGGAGGACTAGAGATACCTCATACTGTACCTAGGTATATACCTACCTGGGTAAGTAATGTACACACCTGGGCATGTATCTTATGTACACCTCGGCACCTGCCAATGATGGGATTGAAATTCGGAAGATGGGTCAAGTCAGCCGCCGAAGCCGTGTCAACTGGCTGACTGGGGTTACCTAGGTACGTACCTGGGAAGTGGTCCGTGCGACGGGATGTACTTGTATGTGTGTACTATGTATGTGTGGTGAAAGTGATTCTCGACGCAGCGGCAGAGATCAGAGAACGCTCGTCTCGCCCATCCGCCGCCGGGAAGGGCAAGCTGTGCCCTCCTGGCAATGAGACTTGACCACAATGGCGGTTTCGCCAGCCAAAGCGCGCCATCAAACCTTTCCAAGGTTTCCACGCAATAAAAAATGATTCCCTCCCATTCCCATTCCCATCCAACCACACCCTTCTTCAACCTCTCTTCATCATCATCATCACCGTCTTCGACAACTCCATCTCCACCGGTTGAACCAAAACCACATCGCCAGCGGGCTGCCAATTTTAATTCACCACCCACACCGCGATAACCCCTACGCCCAAACCTTGCCAGCCTACTTACTTTACTTACTTACTGGGTAATCTGATCCGCACACGCACAACAAGCAACCCGCACACAACAACACATAACAGTAATCAACCAAAAGCCAGCTGACGCACCACCACCAACAACAACCCCGAGACCTGCCATCAAGTGGATCTCAACCTTTGTCAAAGGAGCAGCACCCAACGCCCCGGTCTAGGCAACACACATAATAAGCCGTCACCAAAACCACTCGTCATCCATCGAGCAGGTCGGCGAGATTCATTGCATCAACCACCCATTGCTCTCGACCTTTTTTGTCTTGCCTCAAGCAGCAATTCCACGGCCAAAACCAAGCGTATTGACGGCGACTTATTTGGTGATATAACCTACGCAATGGCACCGTCCATCAAGACCGCAGGTTCTGCGAAGGATCGCCGCAAGTCCTCGAGTGCAAGCTCTAGGCTCATCACCCTAAAGGTCTCCCCCGACAGACTGCGAATCCTTCTCGACCCGACCTCAGAGACGCCAAAGGAAGACACACCCATGAAGGACGCCAAGGACTCGCCTTCGGTGGAATCAACATCTCAACAGGCCGCCGCCGCTACCATCCCAGAGAATGCCTCCGACTCGAACCCTGCCACGCCCGCCAACGGTAGCACGCCCGTCCCATCTGTGATGGGTCCACCTGGCGAAGGCCAGGGTCCGAAGAAGAAGGGTGTCAAGAGGCCTGCTGCTGCTGTGAATGGGGACGCAGCGAGCAAGATCCGCGGGAAGCCTGGTCCCAAGAAGAGACAACGAATGTTAGTTCACCACCCAGCCGCCCTCACATACTTGCAAAACACTAACACATTCTTAGGGATGACGGTACCCTCGAGCCTCGACCCGCCGCACACCGACTCGGCCCCAAAGCGAACCAAGGTGCTATCAATGCTGGCCTGCGTGCTCTCGACCGCTCCGGCAAGCCATGTCGAAAGTGGACCAAGGGCGGCTTCCAGCTCAAGACCTTCACCGGTGTCAACTGGGAGATCCCTCGATGGACCGCACCACCGAAGCCGAAGCCCGTCGAGGTTACCCCCGAGGCTGGAGTACCTGCCTCGGGCCCGGTCTCTGCCGATGGCAGTAGCAGCAAGGAGAACAAGGAGAGTGTCACCCAGCCCATCAAGAGCGACACCCACAGCAACAACAGCAACTCCGGCGACGTCGAGATGCAGAGCATTCCCAGCGTTCAGGCTAGCTCGCCGGCACCCATGCCTATTGCTGCAGGCGCCTAAAGGGTGCGAATTGCCTGTGGTGCGCTCCATCTCGCCCTCGAGGCTGAGATTGGTGGCTCGAAAACAGCAGGAGGCATTTGCTATTACGGTGGCAAGGGATCTTTCTCTTCGATCCCAACGGCCAGAAGACACATGGAGCGAGCCTGTCCATGTCGACCACAGTGATGCTAGTCTGGGTCGGCGACCGAAGGACTGCTCGCCCACCCTGCACAATATAGCACACGGTCGAACAATCTACAGATCGACCACTCCAACCCCGTCAAGCCTTTCCTTACGAACATATGATCATGGCGTTTCAGGTTTTGCAAATGGGTTGTTAGGGGTATAATAACGAGGGCAACAAGCCTCTCGTATGGGGAAGATATCCGGTACTGGTTTCGGGGTTTCTTGTCACCATGGATTACGGAAAAGAGCATAGGTACGAACGGCGTTTTACGGATGCTTTTCGGCGGCCTCAACAGCCGCCTCAGGGAGGGAGTTGGGATTATGTAACCGTCTTCAGGAGCAGGCAGTTCTGATGGTTATGGTTGATTTGATTCTTTTATTGATTGATAGACTCGACTTGAATGAAGTCAATACTGATTCTACCACATCACTGCTCCTGCGCAACCAATGCTGTGACTGCTCTGCTTCTCGTCATCGAACTGAGCCTCTATTCGACGTTTTGCCTTTCATCGTAATTCAGAATAACTTTGCCGCATGAGCGGACTCACAATGGGGGACTCGTTGCACGCGTCCTCTATCTAGTATTCTGAAGCCATGAAATTATACAGCCCAGGTCTGTATCGCTACTTTGTATATTGATCAAACATCCTATACCAGCATGTCTTGGGGGCATTGAATTGGGCCTTGTTGACAGTGCTATCACTTACACGGTCGACACGTCAGAGACGAAGCAAAGCACACCACCGAGCACACAACAAACCACACCTTCTGCGAATCTACCTGGTCCCCGTTCTACCAGCTGGATTCCACCCGGGTTCACAGTCTGACACAGCATGAGCGGCGTACGTCATGGACAGTTAGCTGGCCTTGTGCTCCGGCCCCTGGGGCTTTGGGGGTTTGGGGGCCCTCCTAGGTACGCCATTGACTCGAGAGCGTGCTATGTCATTCGACGTATGTGTGGTACCGAAGAGCTGTGAGTCCAGCACGGGACAGTACTTAGAAAATCGTTGATCTACCATGTAGAAAAGTGGCAAAAACTTCAGTGATTGTTTGGTGAGATACCGTCGGGAAGAAAGGGATTCGACATTCGTTGCGGATGAATAAGGTACTGTATGGCTCGTGATAAGCCTCAGCGCCGGAGCTTCTGTTGCGCATGTCGCAACAAGACCCCTCTGAAGTTGGAAGGAATTCCCCTGTGATTGTCTCCCAACTGCCGTCCACGGGGCGCCCTATTAGCGGGACTATAGCTGTATTGTATGTCAGTTTTGTACAATTTAGTTCATATATACTCCGCAGTTGGACCATCCCATCCCATTCAGCCCACTTGGCTCGCTCATCTGTGGTGGAGAACTCGTCAACGTCAACCTCGGAGTGCATCATTGCTGCTCTCATAAACATAACCCCTGACCTGACCTGGTGTGATAATTGATAGTACTAGTACGGTAGCAACCAACGCCAACAACCCCTCAGTCTGGGCTTGATCCCTTTTAAAAGGCATTTTGTCACTGGACATATAAAATCACATTGTCTTTGATTTAATTTGATTTTAATCTTGAAAAAAGAAGAAGGGATTGACCACGAACCAAGTACATACATGTCTTGAATCAAGTCGTTAAGTCGCCAAGTCGTCTCCGGAAACAGTGACGTGAGGGTACTTTAGGTGCCGGCCCAATAGGTATGCAGCGCTATCAGTGATCCGGATGATTCCACGGCTCTTCCCCAGACCTTGTAACCACAATCCTTGGAAACCCTTCAGTTTTCATCGTCTCGTCGCATTCTACTAGAGAAGAGAAAGTCTGACCATTCCTGTCTCTACAAGCTCCTTTGGTAGCTCCTTGACTGGGCAGGCCCAAGCTCAAGCCACCACAAACCACTACCATCCCACCACCATCCCACCGAACCCGAACTTCCGTCTCAAACCCTCCAGCTGTAACCACAACCTCAAGTTCAACCTCAACCAAGCAAGCAAGCACCTATTCCTCGAGGGGCCGATATGACAAGTCCTTTTCGAAACTCCCAAACCCAAAATACACGACCAAGTTACCTACCAGCTCCCCTCTACCCTCGTTCCTCGTATGCGTCTATAGCCACCGCGAGCCCTCGACCTACTTCCGGTACCCAAGGAAGCAGTCGGACCCAGGGGCCCAGTTCTTTCAGCCATATTCTGAACCCCATCGACAGTGATTGGGATAGCTACTACCAGCACACATTCAGGAATCAGCACGGTCTTGACGGTATGGCCCAAAACGGCTCCAACCTGGAGGGAGGCGCGGGGAGTGGTCTATACCAAACGAGAAGCCAACAGCTGCCGCCCTTCTCGCGGGCCTTCGAGATGTTCATGAGCAGGACCACCCTCGACAACATACCAGGCACGGACCCAATAATCGGCGGAAGGGCGAGCTCCAGCAGCAATGGGGCCAACAGCTTCCTGCGACCATCATACCTACGGGGCACAAACTACCTGGCAAGACTGGAGCAACAGACACAACAGAAGGCGTTGGCACAGAGGGAGAAGGACGCAGAGGTGAAGAATGGGAGCACAGCAACCTCGCAAGGCAACAAGTCGGCATCATCCCTGTCCCACTTGGGCCTGACGTACGATGTGATCGAGAGGACGCCACCACACGAGGAAGAAGACGCGGTAGATCCCTTACCGACACGATGGGGCACGGGGAAAGATGATAAGGCCAGCAATCTGGAAGTCCTGTCAGACGGATTGGAGGTGAAATACACGGGGACGAGGAATCCCAACGAGAGGGACCACGAGGCGTGTGCGATTCGGGCGGACCATGCGATGCCGGTGCAGTGCGGGCTGTACTACTTCGAAGTGAGGATACTGTCCAAGAGGCATACCGAGTAGGTTTTCTTTTCCCCTCGAAAACAACACCGCACGCTTGAAACTCTGAAAGGAGGTTTGGGGGGGGGGGCGCAGAGGCCAACGCTTAGGTTTGATGGATGGAGAGACATGTCTAACCATGGACTTTTGATTACAGCAGCACGATCGGTATCGGCTTTTCAAGTAAATCGGTTTCTTTGAACAGGGCGCCAGGCTGGGAGCCCGAGTCCTGGGGCTATCACGGCGACGATGGCCACTGTTTCGCGTCGCAGAATGCGGGAAAGCACTACGGTCCCACCTTCACGACCGGCGACGTGATCGGCTGCGGTGTCAACTTCCGCACAGGAACCGCCTTCTTCACCAAGAATGGGGTTCATTTGGGTATGTATGAGACGGAGGGGCAGCCACGACATGGTCGAGCCCTTTCTCTCCCTCTCCTGGTGGTGCTTCTTGCCTTCCCATGCTGACCCTGTTTTGTTGTTTCGCAGGGACCGCTTTCCGGGAAGTCAGGGGAAAGCTTTATCCATCTGTTGGCATGAAGAAGCCTGGTGAACATGTTCGTGTCAATTTTGGCCAAACACCGTTCAGCTTCGACATTGATACTCTCATGAAGGCATGTTAAACCTCTCATCACGCTCATTCAACTTTCACTGCATTCGTTTTCTTTGCATTCATTACATTCGCTCTCTCGGGAATTCATTCTTTCCCAATATGAGTGACCACTATCCCGGCGGCTCTCCCGACTGGCTCAGCGAAGTGTTTCATGACCCCGTTTGGGAAGAGCACCCGGGGCCATGGCGGGGCTCTCAACCTGTTTCATCTCTTCATAGCGGCTTTAGGACCCATCACTCTCGGCGGCGGGGTGCAGAGTCGGAGCCACCACGGGAAACACCGGAGTGGCACATACCTTGGAGTGTCGCATACGAAGAGTCGCCTACCGTTGTGACTCCAGCCTCAGATCCGGACCACCCGGAGGAACCAGCCATCCACTTGCCTGCCCTGATGAAACTGCTTGCTGATCCTTACTGGACGCAACGCGGCTGGGTTCTGCTTTTGATCATTGAACTTGGAGAGGCGGATTTGCTAACCTTTTGTACAGAACGAAGTTCAGAAGCTTGAAGAGCAGATCGCTCAAGCAGATACCAGCCGACTCGCACCGCCACTCGATGAGACCGATGTCATACAGCAATTAGTATGTCTCCTAGCTGTGCAAGTTCCCGATTCATAGCTGACAGACTTTCAGGTCCTACAATTCCTACAGCACGACGGCTACGTCGAGACAGCGAGAGCCTTCGCCAAGGAGATACAGACGGAGAAGAAGGCTCTCTGTCTAGACCCCAATACGGAGATACCTGGCATAGATATACGAGACGACCAGGATGCAAACAATCGTCAACGTAAGTCACCTTGCCGTAAGGCCCCATGAGACCGGAACCCCACTGACTTTGTGCAGGAATCCGTCGAGCGATCCTGGAGGGCGACATCGACAAGGCAATCAAGGACACCAATGAATTCTACCTCGGCGTCCTTGAGGAGAACGAACAGGTCTACTTCCGCCTTCGATGCCGGAAGTTCATCGAGCTGATCCGGCGCGAGGCAGAGATGAACATGGTTGGCGGCGGTGGACCCAAGGGGACCCACGCCGTCACGACAAGTAACAACGGCCACGGCCAACCTCCCCCAGGCGAGGATATGGAACTCGACGAGGAGATGGAGGACCTAGACACACCGTCAGACGTGCGCGACCTCGCGCAGGATGCGCTGCAGTACGGCCAGGCGCTCCAGGCCGAGTATGCCGGCGATGAGCGGAAAGAGGTGCGGGCTGCGCTCAAGGACATATTCGGCCTGATGGCGTACCAAAATCCCCTCAAGGAGAGCAAGCTCTCGTATCTGCTGGACCGCAAGGGACGGGTGGCTGTCGCGGAGGAGCTGAACTCTGCCATATTACGTGAGTTTTTGTGACATTATCCACAGACAAGACCTTGGACTGGGCTCAAGATGTGAATGTACGGCTGACTGTTTCCAACTACAGAGTCCCTTGGCAAGTCCTCACGGGCCGCACTGGAGAATGTATATGCCCAGACTTCGGTGCTCCTGGACGACCTGGCCGAGGCGGGCGGCCCGGGCGCCTTTGTCACGCTGCAGGGTATCATCGACGACATCCCGGTGCCCAGCCAACGACTCTAGGGGAGCTAGGTCATTGGCGTCAGCGACAGCGACAGCAACACTGTCTACATTGTATGGGCTTCCGAAACGGTAATTCTACAGATGCCGCTGCCGCCGCGGCCACCTTGACGACTACCCCTCGAAGCTCCGTAGGAATCTGCCAGCCCGCCTTAGGTATAACTCCCGAGCGCGTCTTTGGGAACCCGCGTGTGCCATACTTCACAGCATCTCTGCCGGGGTGGGTGGAGGGGGTTCATTATGCTGAATATTAGCGTTGTTTTTATACCGATTACATGATCATCATATTTGGTCCCTTGACTGATCTCCCCCCACTCTGTTGTCATCTCCATCAACAGTGATGAGCCGTTTTACACCTGTCCCAGTTCACGCGGTGCTGTTTTTGGTCCCTTTCACACATCGCATCAGGATTTCTGTTGTTGTACGGTGGAATCATGGATTTGACAGAGGATGGGGATAACGAGGCCAAGATAACGAGTCACAGCCGCAGCGGCAGTACCATTGGAGAGACTGGCCAACACAGGTGATGTTGTGAAGGGAAGGGGGGAGTCGGTAAATGGAAGGTGGGGGG
>LKEA01000031.1:163755-256385 GCA_003795315.1 Cytospora schulzeri | reverse complement strand
GACGACGTTTACTTAAGGGTCTCTTCGTCTGTAGCACTGTCTTCTGTGCTTCTTCTTGTCCCATCCCTCACCCTCTTAACTATTTGTACGACGGCATCACATCACATCATCTCCATCTCTTCTCCCTTTTTTTTTTTCTCTCTCTTTGTTTTGACTTTCTGATTTTCGGGCATATCCTCGGCAGGTCAGGTTGACTGGCACAGGAGTCGGAGGCAGGCAGAGTGGGTGTGTTCTGTTTATTGTCTTTCTTCTGTGTTGTGTTCTTGTTCCAAGCCGGTTCTGTCTCACTGGTGACTACCACTAACTAACTACTACATCTCTCCCCTCACCTCCCCAGTTTCTGCGGATAGAATTTCACACTGGGAAGAGGCAGCACAACTGGCAATGCAATGGTATGAAGGGTCTGTTTTGTTTCTTCCGGGGAGGGGGAAGGAAGGCAGCTGTGTGTGGTGTGTGCGATAGGTTAGGTCTGCGTGGGCAACCAAAACCAATGAATGGTTGGTGAGGAGATGGAGGTGGAAGCTGCCAAGATGCGTACATCGATCGGAGGGATGCTCTACTACAACATTTTTGGTTGACATAGAACAAACAAACAAACTGCAGCGGTAAGGTGAAATTGCCGCCGATGACAAGCGGAATTGAAATACCGACATGAACATAAATGGTCTTTTTCTTCTTCTGTTTGTGTTTTTGTTGTGAAGATTGGTTCTATTTTGAGTCTTGTCTTTTCTGTCGTGCCTCTCTCGGCTTTCCTGTCTCCATAGATACAGTATGTACATCTATATGTATAGGCATACCTAGGTATACGATACCCTCATACTCAATATAACAAGAGGCGCTGGCTGACTGCTTGACCGCCGCTATAATCAAGACGCGGAGTCAAACCCCGAATGTCAGGCAACTACCTTGACAGGTAGATGATGTGCCGGCAACTGTAGCTTTCCATCTTCCAATCACCGTGACCTTTACTGACCAAATCGACGTCGCCGCCGCCCAAAAAGGGGAACGTCGAGAGCTGGTCTGTAGGCGACACTCCTAGTATGAGTCTATAGTGGTAGATTTACCACCCATTTAAGAAATCTCCACCCAGCCCTGTCCGGCCTGATCAGACCAGTACTCCTCCAATATCCTCTGCGTGTGACCAACAAGCCGGCCACACCTGCCAACCAGGATCCGCCGCAGTGCATCGTCTGCCCATGGTCTTTTCTGTCGTTGCTTGTCGCCTCCGTCCCCCTCCCCGGCAGCAGGCCAATCGCCGCCGTCGCCGTGCAGGATCAGGTAGACATAACTAAACACGGCGGCGTCGAAGACGGTCGGGTGCGGCGAGTCGAAGAACCAGCCGGTGGCCCCCGCCCCCGCCGCCGCCGCCGCCGCCGCCTGCGCCTGGCCACCATCGACGCTCTCTTCTTGTTGTCCCCCTCCCTCGCGGTACAGGAGTGTCTCGAGCGCCTCCAGGGCCCGGGCCGCGTCGGCGTAGACCTGCACGGGGTCGATGGCCGTGGTCCCGCCCGCGGCCCAGGCGAGCACGTCGCCGATGTTGCCGGAGAGGGACCAACCCCCGCCTGCTGCTGCCAGCCCGCCCGACGAGGAGGACGAGGAGGACGAGGACGAGGAGGAGTTGACTATCTCGGCGCGGACGGCGCGCCTCAGCTGCCGGAGTATGGTGTCCTGCACCGCGGCGGAGCTCGACACGGGGTCGACGTACCACCTGCGCAGGACGTTCTCGTTGGCGGGGGAGAGGTACAGGCTGTACAGCCAGGCGTTGCGCACGGGCCCGTCGAGGAGGGACTGGTAGGCCTGCTGGCGCCGGCGGGCCTGGGCGTGGGCCTGGGACTGGGGCGTGGCGGCGGGCTCCGGGGTGAGGGAGGGAGGGGGGGGAGGGGCGCCGTGCTGTGCGGCGTAGGCCTCGAGGCGGGAGGAGGGGATGGGGAGGAGGTTTCGGGGTTCTAGGCGCTTGTGGTGGCGGCCCGTGGCCGGGGTCGGGGTCGGGTTGGTCTTTGCTGTTGTCGAGGTCGAGGTTGAGGTGGTGGTGGTGGTTATGGAGGGTATTGGTGGTTGGAGGAAGGGGAGGGCGCCGGTGGGTGAGGCGTGGTTTGTTGAGGGGCGGAGGTGGAATTGGACACCGGCCATGCGGAGGAAGGCCTAGAGGAAGGGTCAGGGAGTTGTTAGATAATCTAGATAATTGCTTGCTCTTGTGTGAAAGCTGTTGCCATGCGACAGGGAGGTTTGGGGCACCAGGCAGGTATGCAGCGCGGAGAAAGGAAAGCAAGGGTATTATGGACTACTAACCTGCCACTTCAGACACGAAGGGTTGAAGCTGGGCGAGCCTCTGGCGGCGTCCTTCTCTGATATGAAGACATGGAGGGTGGGCAGGTCGGTCGCGCCTGGTGAACGGCAGGGCAGCTCGTTGGGAGGGTAGGTGACGAGGGGCACGGCGTCGAAGAGTCGCTGGAGGGGCGCGGGGATGGTCGCATACCAACTGCCCCGAGATGACGCAGCACCGGAGCCGGAGTTAGAGCCGGGGCCGGGACTGGGGTTGGGGCCAGTGGCAGTGGCAGTGGCAGTGGCAGTGGCCTGATGGGTTTCCGTCATTGCATTATTTACTCCCCCAGATCGAGAGTTGGTCGGGTGTTTTGGTCTGTGTGTTTGTTTGGCTGGTTGGCTGGCTGACTGGTTGGCTTTGGTGGGTGGTGTGTTCTTTGTGTTGTGTTGTGTGTGTGTGGCCCGTGGCTTTGATTCTAGATTTCTCGCAGCAGGGCTGTTGCAGTAAGGTGGACCCTTGCTGCAAGTACGTACGGTATGCAAGTGTGTATGTGCAATGCGAGGCTGCACAGGTGGGTGGATACCTGGGTAGTCTTCTTCCAGGGATTGAATTGACGTCTGTCTGCTGGGCAAGGCTGTCTTTGGAGCTGATACAACACGATACCTAGGTAGTTAGTGTGTGTAGATACGGACTATTGTGTACATACAGTACAACAAATCATGCGGTGAAGATGGCTGCTGCATGCTAAGTTTTTCTTTTCTCGCCGGTGTGGTACTTTTAATCGATAACGGTATGTATAACGGACCCGTACTGTACCGTACTATACCGTACTGTACCGTACCGTACTATATGTACCGTACTGCAAAACGGGGGCCAATGAAAACCGGTGGCTTCAAGCTCCGGGACGCCGAACATTAGACCGGATGTTTCTCCATCAATTTAAACAAGCCCCTGGAAAATGGGAAAGAGGTGGGCAAGCGGGTTACTACCCTATGCCTTTAATTATCTTGCTCATTCTCTCTGTCTGTCTGTCTGTCTTCTCTATTATCTCTCCCGGATCACTAAAGACTTCATCGCCGGTATTGGAGGTTGTGGGGTTGGAGGGGGGGGGGAGAGAACATTCAATACGTGTTTGGAGTGGGGATGTGTCTCAAGAAGGCTAGATGCTCGTACCTACTCGTCACTTTGAACTGACTTACAACATGAATTGACTGATGGATCGTATGTATGCACGCATGGAGTTACCCAGAAAGATCTGACAATGGAGTCACACGTTGGATGCGATGAAGGCCCAGAGTGGCAGAGTGGAAACGGTCGATTACTTGGTTGATTGGTCCAGATTGTATATCTCAAGTGCTCTCGCTTGGCCATGGCTCCACTGAGGGGAATAACACTGCATATACTATAGTACTACATATGGTCGGTACTCCATTCATATCAGAGCTGTTCATGCAGCTTCAGGGTCCAACATACTGTGTCTGTGTCTGTGTCTGTGTCTGTGTGTTTACACTTACTATGTACTGTATGCATGTATGTAGACCAATCCTTCTCATTCGACGATTCTCGGACCGGAGAGGCTGAAAAAAAAATAAGAGAATCATGAACCGGATCTCACCATCTCCGAGACGGTGATAGGCTACCAGTAACCACGAAACACCGAGTGCCCGCCTTCTTTCCCCCCTTCCCCCTTCCCTTCCATGGTGGCTGAATGCGGTCTGGTTCCGAGATGTCCGCCATTAATTCATTCGTGGAGATAGTTTAGTCTCTGTTTCCATCTGCTGTTACTTAGGTAGCGCTGTACACTAGCTGAGCACGTACTATGCAGCAGTATGTAGGCACGATAGGATCATGTCAGTTCTGTAACTACCTAGGTACCTCGGTATGTACCTTGGTATGTACCTTGGTATGGATGTATTAAGCGGGATAAGCGCAACTGCATTAGAGTTCAACAGCCTCATTCTCCGCAGTCCATGCCGAAACATCCCAAGATGCTCAAATGCAGGGTCGTTGGAAGAATGATGATGATGATGATAATGACGATGGCGATGGTGATGATCACGTCGCAAAACTTGACGTCGTCAACATATTCCCCTTCAGCAAATACCCTACTCAAGTAGGTTAAATGTTACACTTGAAAAGCAGGATAAGGTTGGCATCTTCGTCACACCAAGAAGCATATTCGTGCTTTTGGTCCCAGTCGATCTCGCGTCTGTACGTATCTGGCCATCGTCGTCCCTGAGGCTTGATCGGGGTTGTTCCCCGTCTCCCCACCTCATTCATCTCATATCTCATTCAATGCTGAAAGGAGCTTGCTGCAAGAGATGAACCCCTACCACACACGACACAACACAACACAAAGCAAACAAAGAAAGGATCCACGTTTACTTACCTATTACCTACTGCTATGTACATCTACTTACAGTAGTTAGTTGGCCATTGGGGGCTCTCCCCCCGCGGTACAGTAGTCTCGTTTCCCCTTCTTTTCTTTGTGTGCGCACGTGGGGGGAAAGAGGTCGGCAGTCGATAGTCGAGTATCGAGTATCGAGAGTTCCCTGCAAGAGGTCCTTGGAAGCGGCTCACCTCACCTCACCACACCACTACACACCACGCCAACCCTTGCAAAAGACAAAAGTTGACTTTGTTGCCCCCAACCCATGGCAAGCCTCGGCCGTAATTCGGTAAACATTTGGTACTTGATCAGGTCCAAACCCCACAGTTTCCCCAGACGACGGTTTGCGGGCAAATGCCACGGTAGCGTCCACGCCTTGCTGAAGCCGGCGTGTCTAGCCGCTCATCCGTCTTGTACCTTTTGTTAAGACCCGGCTGGGCCCCAAACTCTCCAGGGCTCTCCAGTCCCCATAGTTACCATGTACGTACATGACTTGTCTACCCTTACTTACTTGAGTAAGTGTACCTGGGGGGGTTAAGGTGGTTCAGGTACCGACCCTGGGAAAGTTAATGAGGCCTCTTCCAGCAATAGTGACGCCGCATATGCGTAGGTACATACAGTCTTGGAAGTAGTAGTGTGTAGTGTGTAGTATCTAGTGTGTAGTTTGTAGTCGTGTGTGTCAGATCTCTCTCACTCGTCTGGCTGACAGATAGATGGCTGAGAGAAGAATACTCGAGGCAGAGTAGAGCATTTCTTTCTATTTGACTCGACGATCTTGTCAATCCAGAAAAATTTCCTCTTAACGGCGGGCTCCATCCTCCACATCTCTCGTGCACTCACACACAGACAACACCCTCACACGCTTGTCTCGCGTCCTCGCCTTTAACGGACCAAAACCAAAAAAACCAAGACCAAGACCAGACCAAACCAGCCTGGCCCAGCAACCCTCGATTTCGGCATCGTTCGACTACCAGACTACCTAGACTGTCTTTTTTTGAACCAAGGAAACCCCACCCATTTTTTCCCCCTTCCCTTTTACCTGTGCCCCAGGTGCCCCAGGTGTCCCAGGTGCCCCAGCAACTTTGAAAGTTGCCTCGGCGTAAGGCCGTGAAAGGCGTCCACTTCCCCAATCAATATATTGCGCCCCGGCCTCTTCTTCTCCCTCGGCTCTTCGCGCAACTCTGCTCTCTTTCTTCCTTTTCTGTCTCTAATTCCTCTCTCTCTTCCCAATCTCTTCTCCAAATCGTAAACTCGTCATCTACTTTTGGTTTGGAAATAAATAATTCTGGCCTCGAAATCCATCTTGCTACTTGTGAACCTTTTTCTCCTTCAAGAGGGACTCTCATCTGTCTATCTATCTCAGCCTATCGCTGATTATCGTCATCACTTTCTGCCTACTCACTCACTCGCCTACTACTTACTCACCACTACTCACCTTACTACTACCGCGCCGACCTTACTAGCCAGCCGCGCCTCTTCCCAGGTCCTTGTTACTTGCGCAGCGCAATCCTCCAACCGAAACTCTGGGCACACCTCCCAAAAGATCTACTTCTTCCATACAAAGAAGTCTTGAACCCGTCCACTTCCTCACCACCGTTCTGTACGCCACAATAAAACATATCTCGAGCTCAACCTCGACCCTCTCTCTCGCTTCTCCCCCTCCCCCCCGAACCTCGGAGATCCCGCCCCAGATGGACGCCCCACTATCCTCTCCCACCCGCCAGCAGGCTCAAAGGACAGCCTCGCAGTGGCCACAATCCACCACCACCACCACCACTACCACCACCACTACCACCACCAAGGGCTTCGGCGGCATGCCACCACCACCGCGCCCCGCGCCCCCAGTCCAGCAGGCCACGCCCTCCACCGACGCCCTCCTCAAGGACTTCTCCCTCGTCGCCGAGGCCGCCAAGCGCGCGCAGATGGCCGTCGTCATGAGGGATCTTGGGGACCTTGGCTTGTCATAGAAGAAGAAGGTATCCATTTCCTCTTCTTATCATGGCGTCCTCCTTCATGGCCTCCCTCTCCTGTCTCCTTCACGCCTGTCGTTGCGAAAGAGAGAGAGAGGGAGACAGAGAAAAGACGAAAAGAAAGATGGGCATGGGAGTCGCAATGGGACTGTCCAGAGAAAAGGTCCAGTCGTAACGATGCGCCAGGCAAACAAACGAACAAACCGCCGGCTTTTCTTGCATAATAATCACAGCGTTGTTTTTTCTTCCTGGTCGGCGGCCCGGCCGTTGCACACACACACACATACACACACACAGTTGACCACCCTTGAACTGGACTGGACGACTGCTTTGACTGCATTGGCCGATTGGGGGGGCCTACCACTTACTGCGTGGGTTCCTCTCTGCCCCACAAACTCCACCTGCACGGGCACGTGGGGTCCTCCCGGAGAGGAAAGGAAAAGAAGGAGGAGGAGAGAAATCAGGAAGGGCAGATCAGCAATCTTCAGGGTCTACAAATCACAGTACGATCTGCAAGAAAACAGAAACAAACAAAAAACACACACAAAACACCGCCTCCGGTGGGACCGGATCACCCTATCCTGTTCCCAACCGAGGTCCAGGGGGTCCAGTTCCAGAGTCGGGCCGGCTGGGGTTGTTTCTTGCACCGTTTCACTCATTCAGACCTTATCCCGAGCAGAATGGGGCTGCATTCCGGAAACGGGTGGCATGCATGTTCTTTTTTCGTTTGCGGACGACACAGGACGACAGGCAAATACCGAAGGAGACATCATCCACCATCGGCGACCCGGAAAATCGCGGGCTATATCCTATCATCCCTTCCGGATATCACCCATCTCAGTGGAAAGTCGCGCGTGCGGACGAGGAGGTTGGCGGTGAGACATGTGGTGGTCTTGCGCGCGCAATTAGGGAAAGACCTCGGGAAGGAAAGGTTGTGGCGGCGGCGGCAAGACAGCAAGGAAATAAAGCAAGGCAGAGCAGAGCAGAGCGGAGCGGAGCGAAGCAGTACATGGCGTACGGCATGATATTGCACAAGAAGACGGAACGAAATAGCATTTACAAAGGTGGCAGGCGCTCAGGGGATTGTTTGTAAACAGGGGGGGCCCATTCAGCGATATCCCTTCTCGAATTTTATCATTTATTTTATTCTATTTTATTCTTCATTTCATTTTCTGCCTTTGGCGGTTACCCGCGGTATCTTCTTTCTTGATCTTATTTTTTTCCTGGGGCTCACCGAGCACAAACCCACCGTGGTTGAAGAGGAGAGAAGAGTGTGTATAGAACCTGAGGACAAGTCCAGTCGGTTTGGGCCAGGATATATACCACCATAGACCAAGAAAGGCGGACTTTGGCCGCTGCAGTTTTGTTTTCTTCTTCTGGTTGGGGCAAATGGGCCGGCCGACCGACCAAGAGGCTCGGTTCGACGCTCAGGGGAATTTCTGATCTCTGGGGATAGATCTTCAACTACTACTACAAGAAGAACAAACATTCTAGTGTTTACTGCTGTTTAGACTAGACCTAATCCACAAGCCAGCCCAACCATCCATCCATCCAACTCATGGAGGAGGGAAAAAAACCACCAGTCGCACTCCTTCCTCCTGCCGTGCAATATCATCCTTGACTATATATCCAATTTCCGTAGGCCGCCGAGTATGGAGAATGGCTATCCACAAGCAAACACCTCGGTTACAATTGTTCTTTGTCCTTAATCAAGTTATTATGAGCATACCCGTCTGGTATCCACAAGTAGGATCGCCAAATGAAGCCGTGTGTCGTCCACCTTGTTAGCCTGGATGGACGACGGCTCTATGCACCATGGGTATACTGCCCATTAGTATACGACCCATTGGTACACTACCCACCAGTACACTACTGATTAACACTTCCCATCAGTACACTTCCTATCAGTACACTCTCCCCCCTAATCATATGGCCGAGCAATCTTCACCAGTCACGAAGTAGGCAGGCAAGCAGGCATGTTATGTATGCAAGTATGAGACCAACGGGAGGGGGAAAAAAGCATGGCACAAGAACTTTGACGCCACCGACGTATCTCTATTCCACGCAACATGTTCATCGATAAGAAGAGGGATACATACATATAGAGATATAAGAGGAACGAATAAATCCCATTCTCCCCCAAATCCCAATTCTCAATGCCTCTGCTCCCGCGGAAGGCACATGTCCACATTGCTCATTCCGAAAGAAAAAAACACCTGAAGAAAGTTTTTCCCAATGTCAGGGGTTTACTGAGGGTAAATCCCCGAATATATATAAAAAAACGCCAGTCCATAGCCCATTGGGTAGTCAAAAAGAAAAGTCATCCAAGATATCACTGAGAAGTAGATGAATCCCCCCCGATAGATGGTGAAATCTGGACATGAAAAAAAGAAGATCGTTCACCATGGCCATCCCAAGATCAAGGCGATGGTCAAGAAAGGGAAGTAAAAGCAAGTCTGAGCCGCCCATATATTCAAACGGCAGCTATTTTCCAAGGCAAATTTTGTTCATCATGATGTCGCATGCTCATCACCGAATGGGCTCACGGCCCTGGTGGTACTCGGCGCGTGTGACGACCTCCTCTTTGATTCCTCGATGACTGCACCCAGCGTTTGGCTGCTCTCGCGGCGTGCCCTTTCCGTAGGAGGGTCCCGGAAGGGACTATTCTGCTCGTCCCTCGACGGTTGAAGCGTATCTGGTGTCGAGGCGCCAGACCTCTCGGTATCCTCTTCGCTAATGCTCCTTTCGCTCGCCGAAGTCGCTTGCTTCAGATTGCTCCCCACGCGGACCATCTGAGCACGCACTGCCGTCGCGGTATTGGCGTTTGTTGCGTTGTTCAGGAAAGTCGAGCCGACGCTAAATGTACTCCCTGTCGGACTTAATTGGTCCTGGTCCTGGAACCTCCTCCTGTCGACCACGGGTACTGGTGGCACTGGTGGCACTGCGGTTTCGCCAGAACTGCCGCTACCGTTCGACTTGACGCTGACCATGGCCGCCTTGGCCCGCATACCGGTTTGTGCGGGAGTAACAACGACACCTGCCTTGCCATAGATCGTGGAGGCTACGCTTGAGCGAGGTGCGTATGAATTACGGGCGTACGATGTTCGGTCGGTGTAGCCAGTCATGCCGGAGGCCATCGAGTCGCGCAGGTCACCGGGCACGAAGAAGTGCTGATCTCCGGTCGGGGTGGGAGTGCCGGCCGGGGAAGAAACAGAGATGGGAATCGGAGGTACGGGGGGTACGAGGAGTGTCGGCGAGGTTGGCGTAGCTCGGTTCGTGACTCCTGGAATGTAGGCGATTTGGATGATGTTAGAAGCTCGGGTAAGAACAGTCGAAGCGATCGAGTTGCGGGTTTGGCCCGATTGCCTTGCGTCTCTCGTTGTGTTGAAGTCCTTCTCGCGTTGTCCGCCGTACTCCCCGTCATCATCCCAGGCTGCCTGCTCCATTTGCGCCCTCTTGTTTTTGACGCAATGTTTCCAAACGAAGTAAGTGGCGACACCGACAACAGCTACTAGAGCAAGACCACCGATGACGGCACCGGCGATTGCCCCTGCGCTTGCTTTCGAGCTGGGCTTTGATGGGCTCCCCGAGACGGGGCTTGATGAAGCTGCACAGTAGGCTTGGGGACATTGGGTGCAATCAAGAGGGACAGAAACCTGGCATTCTTCGTTCTCATCACAGCTTGGGCACGTCGGCGAGCCATCTTGACATACTACACAGCCATTCTGTCTAGGGAAGAGGGCAGTGTTGAAATCTATACAGGATATTAGCGGTTGAGGGTCCGCACGGCCAGTGTATAGTTGGCATCGATCAGCAGATGGTAGACTCACCTGTTCCCTCTGCGTACGACATCGTGACGTACAACACGAGAGTTTAAACACAAGTTACTGCAGCGATGATGATTTGTGCTATCGATTGGAAAGCAAAAAGAGATCGACAGGGCAAGTAATCGCAAATCCGGTTCGGTGATCAGACAGGCTTAACCGTTCAAGCAGCACACGGCCAGACGACGGTTGTCAGCTGAGGCTTGGCGAGGCTGACGGCAATTCTTTTAATAGAATGCAAAGTACTTTTGTACCTTGTGTCGATGATAAATGTCGAGGAATAAAGAATCAAAGGAAAAGAAAGGAAGAAGGTAGGTCGATCGATACTCGGGGTTCCGTTGTCGATAAAGTCGTCGTGAAAGGGCCGTGATAAGGGGGTAATCGTTTCAAGGGCGGGAGGTGGTAGCGATTGTAGACGGACGAGGATGTTGATGAAGTTGAATGAAAAGCGAGCGACTGGAGAACTAGCTCCTGGGGTGAGATAGAGATAGAGAGAGAGAGAGAGAAAGAGAGACGGGAAATTGATGTTAACGATGGATAGGACGGGATGGGATGGGACAGATAGAGATCAATCTATTCTTTGTCGGAGTCCATTGGCATTTGGGTGTTTTGCGTTCCCTTGGGCGTGGGTGGCAATTGAATCAATCGTCGCAGAACACACCGTGTGTGTCAGGTCGGAGGTTGAACGTGAGATTGATTGATTGATTGATTTACTGATTGATGAGATGATGAATGAACGGGAAGCAATGCAGGTAGGTGGATAAGAGACTAGAGGGATGGAATGGACATCAAATGGCCCATGGGTAACCGTGGTAGTCGTGGTGGACAAAGCAGTGGAGTGGGAACTGAGTTGTGTGTGCGTGGTTTGAGATGGACAACCCTGGGCAGCGGCAAAGAGAGAGAGAGAGGACTCAGAGAGAGGGGGAGACTGGGAGAAGAACCCTTTGGCCTGCAGGGCCTGCCCAGCAACAAGCAGCCCCCAGTGAGAGAAAAAGACTGGAGTCTGGAGACTTGAGAGGGGTTAGTTAGCAGGCTGGGGAGAGATGAGACCTTGACCTGACCTGACTGACCTGAATGGGCAGAGAGACCTCGGGACATCTGGAGTGAGTGTGGAAAAAGGTCAGTCACCCAGGGTCCCAGGTTAGGGAAAACAACCTGGAAAGTACACCTGAGCACCTTTACAGTGGGTGTTCAACCTCGGAAGTACTGAACCACCTGGGCAGGCCAGGCACACGACAGAAGGTCCTTCCTACTGTGGTACTTGCCCCTAGTGGCCCTCCTCTTCCCAGTTGGCCCCCATCCCACTGGTCCACGGGTCATGTTAAGCGAAAGGCTTGGCTCTTGAACCAATTTATTGCCCTCATACTATTGCACCTGGCATGCCTGGGCTTACTGGGCTTGCTGGGGTGCCGGGGTGTCGCATAGTAGCATTAATATGGTAGCGACGCGGACGTTCTCGCATTTGAGGTTAGCCCGGCGCTCTTGATCGTTAGGAATGCCCACCCTTGTAATTTCATTTCCCATTTCTCATCCTCACCAGTGTGACAAGTCCAGAGTTCCGGAGAGAGTCCAGACTCCGAACTCCAGATTCGACACGACATCACTCTTTGTTCCCTCTTGTTGATCGTATGAGAACTGCCCGCGCTTTTCAGCCCTGCTCTTATTACTTTTCTAGACAGTTGGGAAGCGGTCCGGGTTTTGATCCGGCTGGTTTGTGGTATGGTATATAAACGGTCTCTTGTCTCTCCCTTGGCAGATGGTACGAGAGAAGCAGATAATCATCAAGGCGAGTCTTACTTGCTCGGTCTCACTGTCTGCAAGAAACCCTGCAGACGGCCCTGCACCAGAGGAAGATCAGCCCTTTCGTGATCCGAAGTCCATGTGCCGCATGCCGTATGGCGTATGCCGTGTGCCGCGTGCCCTGCAGCGACCGTCTCGCCGTCTCGCCATCTCCTTTCCGATCGGCGGGATTATCCCACCCCCTTGTAAAATCACGACACACCCGGTGGCAGTGGTCCTACACTGCCTACATGATGGGCACCTTCTGTACGACGTACAAGAGCATCTCTTGCCTTCGATTGCGTGGCGTAGAAAGACACGAACAGAAGAAAGCGCGTGTTGGTCGCAGTGGTGGCCGATGACCCGCATATTAATTAGCATTTGATTGCCAACGGCCAGTCCATTACCTTGGCAGACGATCCAGGTCTCTTGATGGTTGGTATGGAGCTCACATGTCTCACAGGCTGGTGGCCTTTAGTCGCCGTTGAGAGCTCATGCCTGAGATGGTCCGAAATTCAACAAGTTCAGATGGTCACACTCTCGGACTCTAACAAAATCTCAACGGCTGGGAACGGGTAATTCAAGCCTTCCTGATTGGAAGGTTTCAACCCCCAAAGAATGCCCTAAAGGCACTGCGCAGCGTTCCAAGTTGATGTGCAGCTTTGCAGTGAAGTGAGTGCTGTTAAGTCAGTATGATGATGGCCATAAGCCGATCTCATGTACGGATCCGTACACACGGCAGCCTCTGAATGTTTGCCAATACCTATCATGAAATTGTAGAGCATTCCCGTTCCTAGGGGTGGTCTCGAGTGGATACAACAGTAACCATATGGGAATGCACATGTGCGAGTTCCTTCAAGAAGGAGCAGCATAAATAGCTGTTGCTCGGCTTTCAAAGACGAGCTGGGTCTTGACGTGCTCACACCCAACGGTGATACGCTGAGGATCGGCCACTGTCAGGGCTGCCGGCCGCCAAAGAGTCAACCAAAAACGTCGAGGGAGGTCACAGCATTGCCGGCTGACTGATGAAACAGAAACAGTCGAGCGTGGAGGGGCGGCCGGCCGGCGGTCTGCCCGGACGGAATGCGGTCGCGACTCCTGCACTCCGGACTACTCAAGGTGGGCTACCGGGCAGGTCGGATCCGATCCCTGAAGGAAGGGAGTGGCGGGCGCAAGAAACATTACTCTTCCTGGGCCGTCTGACCGGTTGCGGTTCCTTTCAATGCTGTAATGAGTGTATGTCAGCAATCCGATCCCGAAGGATCTGGGTGAGATCTCGACGCGTCGCCGTCCTTGCTGCAGTTGGTCGCCGGTCTCTGATGCGGCATGCTGCCGTTGGGAGTTACGGTCGGACGTGGAAGCTTGTCAGCCACCGGTTTCCCCCCAGCTGAGCTTCTTGGCTTTATGTATGTCAATATGAGTCCCGGCTCGAGCGGCTGCTGGCATCAATGCGATGCCCTATCTCTATGTATGCCCCATGAAAATCCCGTGTTTTTTTTTGTTTTCTTCGCGACATGCGCAAAAGACGGTGAACTCCTTCTGTGATCCATGGATTGACTGACTGCCAGGATCTCCTGGTCTCCTAGCAGCCTGGCAGTCACACAAGTCGCAATGGCAGTGGCAGTGAGAAAAGCACAGCCTCACTAGGGGTGCCGGAGCCCGGAATTGGCAAGAAATGCGGAAGCTGCCGGTGGTCCATGAGGCGTGCCGCGCCAGCGCCAAATGCACCCGTCCTATTTTTAAAACTGAAAAAGTGGAAACAAGGGGCCAAAGGGGGAGGGGGGGGCGCCACTGGGAAACATTGAAGACCAGACCCCAACCAGAATTAGTGGCCAGCTAGCTATGAGCGGCAGCGAGCCGCTCGCTAGCAATGTCAATCTCTGATCCATCCATGGCTGAGAAGACAGGACTAATGCATTTTTCAATGGATGTGGTTGGCAGTAAAAATTTGAGAGACACAGCGGGAAGAAAGAGCACAAATGATCGTGTTCAATGGCGACCACGAGGCCTCTTTTTGTACTGTGTATGGTGGTCTCTGGTTGGCAAGTGACATGTCGCTTTGACGCCGTCGGATTGTGTGTGTTGATGTGGGACACTGGGCGGGCTGGCGGACTGGCAGCTGAATGTTTGAAGGATTATGTCGCATGCTGTTTTGAACGGGGGACCTTGTATGTACAGTAATACTGTAGGGGTCCGACCTGCTGGAAGCGGTGAAGATGTTCAGGCAACTTGCCAGGAGGCAAAATAGAATACGAGGGGGGGAGTGTTCATCACTTGTCAAAAACAACAAGGTGTGTGTGGGTGGGTGTTTCAGAAAGAAAGAATTGCAAGTCTAAAACCCGTTACCATTTCTTGCCCTGCAAGATTGCGAATTTACTAGCCGTCTCTCACAATGCAGATACCTCGACTTTAATAGTTACAAAACATATCATCCCAAACCCCTGCAGCGGCAAGTGGGCAATCAGGAGCCAGGCTGCCAGGGCAAGCCAGGGCAGCTCGGCCATCCCCAGACGCCTTGAGTTGGGATCAGCACGGGAATAGGGGGTTGATCGAGTCGTTACCCTGTAGGCGAGGCTGCCATGATTCGTTTGACGCTCGGCCCACGGGTGACGGGTGACGGGTGACGGGACTTCTCACGATCCATGGAAGATCAGGGTCCTCGTCTCTCTGTGTGTGTGTGTATGTGTGTGTGTGTACGTGTGAGTGAAGGGGGAACCTGAGAAGCTATGGAGACTTTTCTAGAATATCTAGAATAGAACAAATGAAATACACTACTGATAAGTATCTAGTGTACATGATAGATAGTACGGATAAGATACCTAGTCACGAGATCTTGAATGTAGACTACCAACTTGGTACCTACCTAAGCCCTTAGACCCTACCTAGGTACAGTAGATACACAATAGATGCACATGTGTGCTTTGTGTTTCCCAGGTGGAAGGTTAAAGTTACGGCCGGAGGCTGCGGCAGAAACGTTACTAACGTTTCGTTCCAAGGTCTCGGAATGGACCATACCATGGCAGCCATGCTATGCCGTGCCAGGACTAGGGGACCCGTGTGTCTGACATCGATGTCATTCCTGTCATCAGGAGTTTCCGTCACGACAAACTGGATGAGTTAGTGCGTCGTTGATTTATGCGACCTCTTCCTCGTCTTTTTATTGCATATATACGTGTGATTGAATTGATAATGGAAAAGGGGGGGGGAGTGAGTCGCAGAAGCTGTGGGATCCTTTTCCCCTTTGTGGTTCGGTCTTGCCTATACATACATAGGTGTCCAGGTACCTGGGTAGTATAACGTATAACCTGTAGTATAGTAGTCCCTGTGCTCTGCACTACTTAGTACTAGTCGCATATAACCTTGGAAGTTTTTGGAGAAAAACTTATAGGACAGGATAGGATGAACTACGATGATGAATTTGAAGTGCCGCGTGTTGAGCTAACTAGTGTGTGCCCTGTAAGGTAGCCAGCCAGCCTCAGTTAAGCATCAGTCAAACAGCAACAACCTTGGAAGCTCGCGTCCAAACCAAGCAGCTCCTGACAGCCAGTAACTGTACAGCCTAGGACTTCCCGACTACCAGCCTTTTCTGCGGGTGCTGATGGTGGAGACCCTGGTCCTTCCAAACCCAACCCAACCTATGCTAAGCCACATTTTGGGGAGAACTCCTTTGTCCGCCTACAGTAGTCACCTTTTTTTATGCGGACCTCCTTTTTTCCCTGCTCCTTACGAGACCAACCGAGAGTTGGCGAGTTGGCCTCTTTACTTACAGCTACTACTTCTTTTCCCTCAAGCTCAGCAAAACATTTTTTTTGCTTCATCTTTGCACATCCCACTGAAAGCCAGGGTGCTCTCTTCGCGACAGTCCTTCCAATCCTTTTCGCCTGGTCTTGGGATCCCCCCCCCCCTCCCCTTTGACCACGACACGACACGGTCACAACGGGATCAACCTTGCTTTGCCCTTTTGGCGCGTGGAGACGCCGTTACCTCCTTTTTGGACTTTCATCAGCCCCCAAAGCTGCACACGGCGCCGCGGCTCTTTGTCCCGTCAACCTTGGAACCACGGGAACCTTCTTTCGTCCCAACCAGCTGGACCTCCCTATAACCATCCCCTTTATTACAATCGACATAAACCAGCAATCACCCTACTAGTGATTCAATTTTAACTCGCTTCCATATTCGGGACACACAAGCGAGGAGTGTCCAGTCACCAGGCCCGCTTAAATAATCTCGAAACGACCATTCACTCAACCAGAGGTTGGCCAATATGGCGTACAACGGTCATGGAGACGGCTACAATAGCCATGACATGCAGGAACTTAACCCAAACCCAGCAGGCGTTCGTTATAGCCTTTTCTTTCCCTCCTTTCATCCTGCCCACTTCGTTGATCTTGATCTTAACTGGAACCACCGTCTAACACCATTCTGTGCTGCAGTACCACATGCCCCCTGAGAGCGAACAGGACGACGAGGTACAGCGATCACTTCTAGGCCAAGGCCCAGCCATGTACGAGCAAGATCGGCTTGGGACCGTAACCCCTCCCGTCCGTCCTGTATCAGCCTACAGTTTGACCGAGTCCTATGCCCCCAATGCTGGCACAACCCAGCCTGGCGCTGGCATTGGCGGCTACAACAATGAGTACAGTGGTGGACTCGAGACTGGCTTTCCCACCGGAGATCCAGGCCGGCCCGCCTCGACGGTGAACGACGAGGACAGCTGGCTCAACCGCCAACAGGTGCCTGCAGGCGGCGGTCTGGGGCGCTCCAAGACCAGAAGGGTTAAGCTGGTCCAAGGCTCCGTCCTCAGTATCGACTACCCAGTGCCTAGCGCCATCAGGAATGCCATCCAGCCAAAATACCGGGATGTGGAGGGAGGCAATGAGGAGTTCACCAAGATGCGGTACACGGCCGCAACTTGCGACCCCAACGACTTCACCCTCAAGAACGGTTATGACCTGCGGCCCCGCATGTACAACCGACACACCGAGCTCTGTATCGCCATCACCTACTATAACGAAGACAAGGTCCTCCTCGCCAGAACCCTCCACGGCGTTATGCAGAACATCCGAGACATTGTCAACCTGAAGAAGTCTACTTTCTGGAACAAGGGCGGTCCAGCCTGGCAGAAGATCGTCGTGTGTATGGTTTTCGACGGTATTGAGAAGACAGACAAGAATTCTCTGGATGTCCTGGCCACCATCGGTATTTACCAGGACGGTGTGATCAAGAAGGACGTCAACGGCGAGCCAACAGTAGCCCACATTTTCGAGTACACCACACAATTATCCGTCACGCCCAACCAGCAGCTCATCCGGCCCCTTGACGACAGCCCCCAGACGCTGCCCCCAGTGCAGATGATTTTCTGTGTCAAGGCCGCTAACAGCAAGAAGATCAACTCCCATCGTTGGTTGTTCAACGGTTTCGGCCGTATTTTGAACCCTGAGGTCTGCATTCTTATCGATGCCGGTACCAAGCCCAGCCCCAGGTCGCTTCTTGCGCTGTGGGAGGGTTTCTACAACGACAAGGACCTCGGAGGTGCTTGTGGTGAGATTCACGCTATGTTGGGTAAGAATGGTAGAAAGCTGCTCAACCCGCTCGTTGCCGTCCAGAACTTCGAGTACAAGATCTCCAACATTCTGGACAAGCCCCTGGAGAGTGCTTTCGGTTACGTCAGTGTGTTGCCCGGTGCTTTCTCGGCCTACCGATTCCGTGCCATCATGGGTCGACCACTCGAGCAGTACTTCCACGGTGATCACACGCTCTCCAAGATTCTCGGCAAGAAGGGTATCGATGGCATGAACATTTTCAAGAAGAACATGTTCTTGGCTGAGGATCGTATCCTCTGTTTCGAGCTCGTGGCCAAGGCTGGTCAGAAGTGGCACTTGAACTACATCAAGGCGGCCAAGGGTGAGACTGATGTTCCCGAGGGTGCACCAGAATTCATCTCCCAGCGTCGACGATGGTTGAACGGTTCTTTCGCTGCCAGTTTGTACTCCATGATGCACTTTGGCCGGATGTACAAGTCTGGTCACAACCTTGTCCGCATGTTCTTCTTCCACGTCCAGGGTGTTTACAACTTGGCCCAGCTTGTCTTCTCTTGGTTCTCCCTTTCGTCTTACTGGCTTACCACATCGGTCATCATGGACCTGGTCGGTGACCCCTCGTCTTCCTCAAGTTCGAGCGGCAGCGCCTGGCCCTTCGGTAACACTGTCACCCCCTACTTCAACGCCGTTGTCAAGTATATCTACCTGGCTTTCGTCATCCTGCAGTTCATCTTGGCTCTGGGTAACAGACCTAAGGGTTCCAAGTACACGTACATCACCTCATTCGTCGTCTTCGGCCTCGTCCAACTCTACATCCTGTTCGACTCTGGTTACCTGATCTACCGTGCCTTCAACACTGGCCTCGGTATCGATACGGACAGCACCGGGGACTTCCTCAAGAGTATGTTCGGCGGCGAGTCGACTGGCGGTGTCATTTTGCTGGCCCTGTTCACCATCTACGGAATGTACTACCTCGCCTCGTTCATGTACCTTGACCCATGGCACATGTTCCACTCTTACCCTTACTACCTGCTGCTCATGTCGACCTACATCAACATCCTCATGGTGTATGCCTTCAACAACTGGCATGACGTGTCTTGGGGTACCAAGGGATCCGACAAGGCTGAGGCCCTTCCTTCTGCCAACATCATTAAGGACGACAAGGGCGATGGCCCCGTTGTCGAGGAAGTCGAGAAGCCTCAGGAGGATATCGACAGCCAGTTTGAGCAGACGGTCAGGCGTGCGCTTGCTCCATTCAAGGCGGAGGAGGATGATGACAACCCGGACCTCGAGGATGGTTACAAGTCCTTCCGAACGGGTCTGGTCGTCTCCTGGTTGTTCTCTAATTGTCTGCTGGCCGTGGTGATCACCAGTGACAACTTCAACGGTCTTGGTATCGGCGTAAGTGATCTCAGATGCCCAACTTCCAGTGAGCTTTGGACTAACATGACTCGAATAGGAAAAAACGTCCGACCGAACTGCCTGGTTCTTCAAGGTCCTGCTGTACGCCACTGCGTTCCTGTCCATTATCCGTTTCATCGGCTTCTGCTGGTTCCTGGGTAGGACTGGTATCATGTGCTGCTTCGCCAGACGATAAGCAGCGTGTGGGATCTTCTTCCCATCAGAGGAATATCTGGTGCGGGATCTACACATTTACACGGAGAGAAACGACATTTGCTTCTCGGGTAGCTGGAGTAACGGCATATTGTTGTATAAACAAAGGCGCGAAACTCCCCACAAAGGGATGGACCAACTGGATCATATGGTCTTCTTTTCACATCATGGCATTTCCTTTTTCATCTGTCTAAATAGCTGATAGCCCAAGGGCTTTGGAAAGCCAAGCGGGAGGAAACATGGTAGAGTAGGGAGGTGGGGGTTGTGACTGGTGATATCTGGGCGAGGTTGATAAACAATATTCTGGAGAGAAAAACCGGGAGCATTTGATGGTGGCGTTTTGCGCGTGCTTTTTCTCTTGTGCTGGAGGGAAAGGGAATGGGGGACAGTTTTCTTTTTCCTAGCTTTCTCAGGCATAATCGTATACCAGTATTGGTCTCAGGTTCTTGAATGACTTTGCACACTCAGATTTTTTATGTGGTCGTTTGTACCGTTTGTACCGTCTGTACTTCCGTATTTGTTTGTACTGGAACGGTGCATTTAGGGGGTGGCAGCAAAGCGCAAGGCCTCACCTTTTACCGCTGCCTTATCTTATCGGGTATTACTGCCTAACGGTTAACCAGCGGACCTGTAAAGTGAACCCCACCACGCCCACGTCTCGCAGCCAGCACTTTCTTGCATCATCGCGACTTTCTACTTCTACACAGCGAACCCCGACGAACTCCTCAGGCTTGCTAGTCATCACTTCTCTCAGGCAGACAGGTAGGCGGAACCTTCTCTCAGCAGGATCCTCTTCTCCACCAATCCGCCCGTTGACACGCTCTCCAGAACCTGACAAAGCCATACCCTCCTGCGAAGCACGCGACCATTTCCTGACCTGCCCCGACATCTCACCGTCTCGACACAACTCGACGCACCCCACTCGACCTTTCCCTCGGTCTGCCTCACCTACCCTCACCTACCGAAACAAACCAAACCAAAAAGAACCCCCCCCCCAAACCACACCTCTCAAAACAGTTCTTTCCTGGGGCAGCCACCCAACCCCCCACCGCCCAAGATGCTGAAGATATGGTCTATGAAGAAGGAGCAACAAAAGGCCGACGCGGCCGAGGGCGCGGCGGCGGGCGGCAAGAAGAAGAAGGTGACGGCGGCGCAGCTGCGGGTGCAGAAGGACCTGTCGGAGCTCTCGCTGGGGAGCACGATGCGGACCGAGTTCCCGGACGCGGACAACATCCTCAAGTTCGTGCTGACGATCGAGCCGGACGAGGGCATGTACCGCGGGGGCCAGTTCCACTTCGACTTCGACATCAACCAGAACTTCCCGCACGAGCCGCCCAAGGTGCGCTGCACGCAGAAGATCTACCACCCCAACATCGACCTCGAGGGCAAGGTGTGCCTCAACATCCTGCGCGAGGATTGGAAGCCCGTGCTGAACCTCAACGCCGTCATCGTGGGCCTGCAGTTCCTCTTCCTCGAGCCCAACGCGAGCGACCCCCTCAACAAGGAGGCCGCCGAGGACCTGAGGAATAACAGGGAGGGGTTCAAGAGGAACGTCAGGACGAGCATGTCCGGGGGCAACGTGAGGGGTCAGACCTTTGACCGTGTGCTGAAGTGAGCGAACAGCAACAGCAACAAGAGCAGCAAGCAGCAAGCAACATATGGATATTGGATTGATCAAAGAATGAGATGGAGGGGTGGGATCGCTCTGTTCTCTACAAACTGTCACATATGCCGAGGGAGGAAGAAGCGGGGAGTGGGAGAGGGTGGCATTTGCTCATTTTACATTACGATACAGCGAGGCGCCTTTTTTCCGGCTGGTGTCTTGGACGTTCAATAAACGCCAGATCATAGACAAAGATTCGAGTGTGAACTTGGAGGTAGTGGAGGGGGAGACAAGAGAGAGGGAAGGGGGGAGAAGGGGGTGGTTGACTTTATGAGCACTTTCGACAGGTTCTTGGAGGCCTTATAATATGGGCAAATGGCAACGGTCGGTTCTACTACTTGAAGAACAACAATATCCTGTCGTGTCTAATGCTTGTGCGTGTGCAAGGATGTATGTGTGTAAAAAGGTGTATATGTCTTTTAACGACTGGTTCCGTCCAACTTGATGTGTGTATTTAGTATACAAGCCTATGTAATTGTATATACCTACTTAAAGTACCTAGGTACATATGTACGGATTAGTACTGCCCAGGTGTGTATAGTACGAATTATGGATTACGGAGGTACCGTAACCTACCGACAGTAGGTGGTTGTGACTCCTTCACGAATCAAACACGGGTCGACCCCTGTTCAAACAGGAACCCCAGAAGGGCTGCCACTGGACAAGCGATCTGGAGTTCTGGACTGGGTAGATTGGTAGATTGGCAGATTGGCAGATTGGAGAAAGGGCCAGTGCCGTTAGTTGGCCCCCCCAGGTCAACTGGTGCACTCCAGATGTCCCCACAAACGACCCCAAGCCCAATTGACCAGGTTAACCCCACCTTGACCTAGGTACGTATACACCTGGGCAGGCCTGACAGGGTACCTAGGTATACTACTGTGGTAAGTGTGTGGTGTGGGGCACCCTGCAGCCACACATTGTGCAGTAAGGACCGAGTTCGGCGCTGTGACAGAAAAAATTGGTCCAACGCCATTCGGTGAGTCGACCTAGTCTCTCTGCTTAGGAGGGAGCTTCTCGACTTGACCTACTCCCCATAAGCTTCGTCAAGCCCACTTCCTAGACAATCTTTCGTGTTTGTCTTCCCTTCTCCCATTCTTCCCATTATTCCCCCCCTTTTCCCCCTAAATCTCCACTCAGAACCATCCGTCCAAGATGTCTGCCAGAGGTTTCGCTTCCGCCCTGCGCCCAGCAGCTCGCCAACTGACCCGGTCCGCCGGTCAGAAGCGCACCTTCGTTGCTGCTCTCAACGCTGCTGCCCGTACCTCTGCTGTCGCTCGTCCCGCTGTTGCCGGATTCGCCCAGCAGCAGATCCGTGGTGTCAAGACCATTGACTTCGCTGGAGTCAAGGAGGATGTCTACGGTAAGCTAGCTTCTGGACCTGAAATCCATTGATGGGCTGCTTTTTTTGCATTTGGAGAGCCATTGTTCTGACGACTTCTTTTTTCTACGAACAGAGCGTGCCGACTGGCCCAAGGAGAAGCTCCTGGTGAGTCACCTTAAACCCCTTTCTCAATATACAAGATATATACGTACTTTTTGGGTGATGTGTTTTGCTAACAACCTTTGAAGGAGTACTTCAAGAACGACACCCTCGCCCTGATCGGCTACGGTTCTCAGGGTCACGGCCAGGGTCTTAACCTGCGTGACAACGGCCTGAACGTCATCATCGGAGTCCGAAAAGACGGAAAGTCCTGGAAGGACGCCATTCAGGATGGCTGGGTGCCCGGCAAGAACCTCTTCGAGGTCGACGAGGCCATCACCAAGGGAACCATCATCATGAACCTGCTGTCCGATGCTGCCCAGTCCGAGACCTGGCCCCACATCAAGCCCCAGATCACCAAGGGAAAGGCGAGTCATAACATCCCCCATATCTCCAAAATCCAGACGACGACCACCACCATCAAATGGAAGGTGGAATAATTTGAATCCGGAGCTAACTGTGTGCTTTTCTTGTTATTACAGACCCTGTACTTCTCCCACGGTTTCTCCCCCGTCTTCAAGGAGCGCACCAACGTTGAGGTCCCCAAGGACGTCGATGTCATCCTTGTTGCCCCCAAGGGCTCCGGCCGTACCGTCCGATCCCTCTTCCGTGAGGGCCGTGGTATCAACTCCTCCATCGCCGTCTTCCAGGATGTGACCGGCAAGGCCGAGGAGAAGGCCATCGCCATGGGTGTCGCCGTCGGCTCCGGATACCTGTACAAGACCACCTTTGAGAAGGAGGTCTACTCTGACCTGTACGGTGAGCGTGGCTGCCTGATGGGTGGTATCCACGGTATGTTCCTCGCCCAGTACGAGGTCCTCCGTGAGCGTGGCCACTCCCCCAGCGAGGCCTTCAACGAGACCGTTGAGGAGGCCACCCAGTCCCTGTACCCCCTGATCGGTGGCTACGGCATGGACTGGATGTACGAGGCCTGCTCCACCACCGCCCGCCGTGGTGCCATCGACTGGACCCCCCGCTTCAAGAGTGCCCTGAAGCCCGTCTTCAACGACCTCTACGACAGCGTCAAGAACGGCGAGGAGACCCAGCGCTCCCTGGACTACAACGGACAGGCCGACTACCGTGAGAAGTTCGAGGCCGAGATGGAGGAGATCCGCAGCATGGAGATCTGGCGCGCCGGCAAGGCCGTCCGTGGCCTCCGCCCCGAGAACCAGAAATAAGCTATCACATGATGGCTTGTTTTTGTGTTTAAAGGTCTTGAAACAACAGAAAAAATGGTTCGGGAATTGGGGATTCTGAGTTGGTTGAGGGTTGGTTGATGATCAGTTCGGTTACGAATTTTTCTCTTGCTAGGTCAGGTTATCTATCTTATTGAACGGAGTGCTCGCTAGGAGGAAAATAAAAGGAACTGTATTTATATCCATTTTCTGATGCCCGTCGTGATTTGCAGCCAAGAAAAGAAAAAGTATGTGTTTCATTTGTCCTAAGTATTAAGTATGTGGCGTGTGAATGTTGAATATCATCTTTAAAATACGCCTAGTAGTGGCTTGTTGGTTTTCATAGGTATAAGAGCACAGATACATATGTACCCACTTAAGTTAGGTACCTAGGTAGGTATTCCCGGCATACTCGGTATACTCGATTCATTGACTTCCCTCCAGACTTCCAACAGGTTGGCAACTGGCAACTGGCAACTGGCAACGCAACTCCAGAATTCATTCAATGCTAGACTTGCTCGTTCGTTCGTTCGTTCCAGTTCGTATTTCCCCTTGATTCCGCTATCGGTGCTCCCCTATAAGCCAAATGGGAGCATCTTAGCAGCTTACATGTTCAAGTCCCCCAAAGCAGAGAAACTCTTACGCAATCCGCAATAATGGCGGCCGAATCGATTGCGTTTCAAAGGTCATGCTGTGTCATGCTGTGTCATCTTCACCACCTAATCCATTCCGTTCTTATCTCTCCTTCTGTGCCGTTTGATAGCCTAGGCCGGATCATTACGGAGTCGCCCACACGACGGGCTCCACACTTTGACTAACACATACTCACTTAAGACATCACCAAGGTTCACTTACACTTACACTTACATTGACTGACTGCTTTGACGGACTGGTTGACTGTGACACTGACTGCAAACGAAGGAAGCGAGCCTTCGATACCTATTTGTTTGGTTGCAACTCATATGAAACAAACCCTCATCACTTATTCATAACCAGTAGATATTCGAATAAATCACACACTGTATCGACGCTTTCCCCCTTCCTCCCTCGCCTCCACCCCACCTCCCACAGCTAGCTAGCCAGCTACCTACCTACCTTGGCCTTCCTTCACAATGGCAGACATATCAACCTGCCCGCCCCTAACCCGCGTCTCGGTCGTCCAGGCCCACGACCTCATCCGGCCCCACGTCCACCTCACCCCGGTCCTGACCAACGCGACCCTCACGCGGCTCGCCTCCACGCCCCGCTCCCGGGGGTCCCTAGAGGGAACGGCATGGGGGGGCAGGGAGCCCGCGCGGCCGGTCGTCCGGCTGTGGTTCAAGTGCGAGAACATGCAGAGGGTCGGGGCGTTCAAGGTCCGGGGCGCGTTCCACGCCGTCGAGAGGCTCAAGGGGGATAGGGAGTGGGTGGAGGGTGGGGGGCTGGGGAGGGGGGTTGTTACGCATAGTAGTGGTGAGTTGGACTGATTTTCTTTTTTGCCTTCTTCTCTATTTTTGGTCATGATATCGGGCGGTGATGTCCTTTGCTTGTAGCTTTGGATGGAGGGCCTGCCTGCCTGTTTGCCTGTAGAATAGACTCTGTGGATGTGGTGGGATGATGCCAAGGAGGGCAAGCGCTTGGATGTTTGCGGCACCGAGGTGGCTTCCTGACTTATGTCTTGGATAGCCATGTTTTGGCTCCAAAGTGAATCCTCGCGATGAATCAAAGGCGACAGACAGGTACCCTCCCAAAGAGACTGACAGACAACCACCACCACCACCCAACAGGCAACCACGCCCAAGCCCTCGCCCTAGCGGCCCGGGAGAGCGGCATACCCGCCCACATCGTCATGCCCGAGATCTCGGCCGCGCCCAAGGTGGCCGCGACCAAGGGGTACGGCGCCCACGTCGTCTTCAGCGGGTCCACGAGCGTCGAGCGCGAGGCCATGGCGGCGAAGGTCATGGCCGAGACGGGCGCCACCCTCGTACCGCCCTACGACCACCCGGACATCATGCTGGGCCAGGGCACGCTGGGGCTCGAGTTCCAGGAGCAGGTGGAGGGGCTGATGAGGAGTGCTGCGGCGGAGGGTGGTGGGCAGCAGCAGCAGCAGCAGCAGCACGACCTTGATAGTCGGTTCTCCTCCACGGCGCCGGTGCTGGACGGCGAGGAGAAGGAGAGTCAAGGAAAGAGGAAGGGCCTGGACGCCATCATAGCGCCCTGCGGCGGCGGCGGCATGTTGTCCGGCGTGGCGCTCTCGTGCGAGGGGACGGGGATCACCGTCTTCGGGGCGGAGCCCTCGTTCGAGGGGGCCGACGACTGCCAGCGCGGCTTCGAGACGGGCGAGCGGGTCGAGAAGGTGTCCACCCTGACCGTCGCCGACGGGCTGCGGACCCCCGTGGGCGAGTTCCCCTGGGCCGTCATCTACGAGCGCCGGCTGGTGAGGGAGATGTTCAGCGTCACCGAGGACGAGATCAGGGCCGCCCTGCGGCTGGTCCTCGAGAGGATGAAGATGGTCGTCGAGCCGAGCGCTGCGGTGCCGCTGGCGGTGGTGCTGTTCAATGAGGACTTTAGGAGTCTGGTGGAGAGGGAGGCCGGGGAGGAGGGGTGGGATATCGGTGTGGTGTTGAGTGGTGGGAATGTTGCCTTGGAGAGTCTGGGCAAGTTGTTTGCTTGAATGTAGGGTGCAATTTGGGAGCGAAATATATCATTTCTTATTTTCACGAGACCTGAGACTTATCCATTAACGTGCCACATCTAATGACATAATTCAGGGCCATGATTATAACTACTCTACATAGGTCCGCACTCTCTTTGTTATGAGGTCTGCCTTGGTCGTGGTATGCGTTACATCCAAGCCCATGAAAATGCGTAATACCATACAATTATACTCCGATTTTCTCTTGAATCGGCTGGAGGGGCCATATACGAACGCGGTCAGTGTTCGGCAGTCAGGAAAAGTAGACATATTGCCAGGTCCCTCACTTCTTGTCGTTCGACTTTGGCACGATGTTCTTCGTCCTGGATGGTGAACCTATATTACACTAGAATGTCTGGGCGTCATAACCAAATTGGTATTCACAGTCACCCCAATATAAGCCTTGTTAATGCAACGGGAGGGCTTCGTTAGGTCTCCTTACATCTGCCCAGGTGGTCTGAATATGTGTAGGTACACATTTGGTGATGCCCATCATGGTGCTGTGGGGGGGGGTAGTAAAACCCTAACCCCCAAGCTGCTTGATGCCGATTGGGTCCACTTTCAAACTCATTACATGTACCAATGAGCGCTGTAATCTCCACGTGACGCCGCGTCCATTTGACTTCATCCCCTTTGGCGTAGGCTCCCAACCTCCCTCACTCTCCACCTTCCATTCCATCAACGAAAACACTTGACATCAACCACGCACAGAGGTTACAACACAGGGTTAGTTCAAAGGTGTCCACTTTTCGAGGACTACCGCGTCGCCCGCCTGACTTGAACAAGCAACGCATGCGTTATGCGCCAGCAAGGCCGAGAAATTCCGACTTCTACTCACTGTCTACGGACAGTGAAAGAACCGGGGTCTTGCAAGGACACGGGCTTTTGTCGTGCCACATGATCTTGCTCTGTGGTCGACGACACTGCCGTCCTCCACGGCGATACCCATGCTTGCTTGTCTAGTTGCGCTGGGACGACGGGGACTCCGGCTCATCATCTCTCGATCTGTCAACTCGTACCGTCTTACCCCATCAATTCAGAGTCAAGGCTGCTCTGCCACTTGAAGCCTGGGCGGGCGGGATCCTGTCTATCATTCACAGATGGGGGTTACGACTCGACATATTGTTTTATGTACGTTGCATCTAGATGCTGTGGCTGATACATTACAGGTTCCAATGACGGTGCCTTCCGACGACGACGCAGCGACAACTGCTTCCATCGATTCGACGGAACACGATATCATTGATATCTCAAAGGCCCCCGCGGTTGTTTCCTGGATTGGGGAAGACGGCCAACCTCGATCCCTGTGCCATTCTCCCTTAGATCACAGCCATGTTACGTTAGACATTCAATTTAACGCCGAATCCCACACGGCTGTCTTCAAACTCACGGCCAACATCGCTTTCAAAGGCAAACGCAACAAGTCCAACACCTTCCTATTCGTCTACCCCGAGCGTGTTCAATCGCTGGCGGTTGTCGACGAGGATGACGGATCTGTCTTTGCGCAAAATAGACTAGGGACGAATACATACTCGCTACGATTTACCCTAGCCACGCCTTGCGCCCTTGTCGTCCCGAGAGATGAGTTGGTCCCCAAGGACAACGCGGCGCGAGCTACGCTGGAGTCGTTGCAAGATCTGGCTGGGAAGACTAGCTTCCAAGTGAACTTTCCATGCAAGATCCTGCCCAAGGACCGCTTGGTCGCGCTCTGTGATGAAGCTTCGTCCAGTGGGCGGTTGAAAACCATGCCCGGAGTTGAAAACCTCGCAAAGCTGTACGGTGGCAAGGGCGGCAGGGTGATCGAATACAAACAAGCCGAGACCAGCGAGGTGCTGTCGACGGAGGAACTGGTTGACACGCAGCCCTGGGTTGCGTCCCCAGGCCCTGATGATAGGGGCCGAGGAGACTCCCAGAACTCCAAGACCCGTCCGCATGACACTGTCGAAAGCCCACCATCGTACGACGAACTTGACCTAGGCCACTCCCCCTCAACTCGCCCACCCGTCAAAAAGCGTCGTCGCCTTGACTCAGAGGTCATGGCCCGTGACACAAGCCAATCCAAGACACTGCTCGAGGAAATCTGTAGACAGGGCTTTGGCGAGATTGGACGTCGGCTGGACCGCATCGAACAGCGCCTTGATGACATGGGAAACCGTCTGGACCGGGTTGAGCAGCGTATCTGTATAGGAAACGGTCAGGAGGATCTATCCAGCGGGCAGCGTCCAACTAAGCAGGATAACCGACAGCGAGACGAGCTGGGCCAACGCATCGAATGCGTCGAGGAACGGATAGCTTCAGTTGAGGAGAAGTTGGAAACCGGCTTAAGTGAGCTGGCAGATACCATCGAGGACCAGATGGCCGACGCGAAAAATGACTTGGAGCATTCTGTCCTGGTTTACGTAGAGGATGAGATGGGTATCGCACAGAGCCAGTTCGAAGATTTTGTAAAGAGCGAGGTCCGTAATGTTGGTGAGGATATAGAGGAGTCAGTTAAGGAGAGATTGAGAGACGCACTATCATAGTACACTCAGCTTCCAGATAATATCTGGCAATATATCCATCTTTTCGACTGCCGAACACTGGTCCTACTATTTCAGCAGATTTGCTATCTTGCTTCCTTTCCTATTCTGCCTTGTAGCAGTCTAGCACCTTAGATCCACAACCTACGCCTAATAGAAGTTGGGTACTAAATCATATCCAAGAGAGTTCTTCCCTCCTCGGTGAGTACCTGTTTAGGTAGGCAGTAATGCATGTTACAGTCTACCAGCCCGGCCATAACGAAGTGAGGAAGAAATCTTCAAGAGAGATCTTCAAGAGTAAACGGAGATGCCTAACACAAAGCACAAAGCTGTCTGTATATACCGGAAAGAAATAGATGAGCGACAACTGAAACGGAAGATACGGGCTTGAGATTTATGCCTACGAAATACTCTTCTCACCGGATCCTGCGTATTTGGTATGCAAACACTACATACCTTCCAAGTAGGTAATCAATACCAGGCATCCAAAGCCTGAGTACTCTTGTCACTACGCGAATATCCATAGATAAGAGGTAAGCCCAATCTTCAACCACCTAAGTTACCTGACATAAAAACTTGTTGGGACTGGACTTTACCACTGCACTCCGCTCCCCCTTATGAGCAATAACATCGTGAACAGTATTCAGACAATAGGCACGGGAGACACCAGAGAGCCTATTCTCTCTATTAGGTATATATATGCGACCAAAACCTCGGTATTTACGCCTGGGTCGGGTCTATCAGATCTACGAGGATATAAAGTGTGGCTGCCGGAGAATGCATTACACATAAGGGAGGGGGGGGGAGAGGAACCTTCTCTTGAATTTATTGGGAGGCAAAGCAGAGTATGTAAGCGGATGTTTGTCTGAATAGAGAGATAGTGTTCGATTGCTAGGCACCTGCTGGACCTCTGGTGTATTCTCGCCCACACGCTGCTTATTGTTCTGTTCAATATAACCTGACTACCAAGGTCGTCGTCAGTGCCAGTATTATCTCCTCTATTATCTATGTACTTCACCATCCCAGTCCGCAGGGTATCGCCGGTACAGATTATAGCGGCGATAATTCTCCATAGGCCTCGACCATCTGGTGTGATACATATAACCAAGGACTGCACATGACGCCGTGGGCAAGTCAAGCTCGCCGGGACACAACAAGCTGGCGTGACACGGTGCTCAGATCCTCTACCAAGACCGTCCGTCATAAGGACGATACGCAAGGGACGAGTACTGTCCTCAGTCTAAAACACCTAATGCGCATTGTTCTCCTGCCAGTCGGTACACAGTCTCCCATATTTGTTTACTCATCGGTACGTCCAAACAGGCCGAAATCATGATGAGGAGAAAAGGAAAGAAGGAGTAGACTAAATCAGAAAGGAAGCCTACCGAACCGCGGGCGGGAGAGGCGTGAAGGCGTGGAAACCCCCCTTGCATGAACTTAGGCCCCAGCTTCATTCGACCACCTCGAGCCGTTCCTGCATTAGTCGGTGCAAACCAGCTCAAGTCAGCCTGCTAGTGTAAGGATCCTGCCTGGATATGCTGACATGCTGACGGCTGAGTGGTGTGGTGTGGTGTAGTGGCGAGCGTCCTCGCGAGAAAGTACACACTCCAGCTCATCCCAGGATAACATTGAAGGGCTCGACGGCAGGATGACAGAATACATCATGCTTGCTTCATCACCAGCACGGCTCGTGCCCTGGCAAAACCCAGACCGAACAGAGCTTGTGCATGTGCTAGCCCAGGTCCTTTGACCGCCCCCCTCAAGCAGTTCTCCCAGCGAAGAAGTAAAACAGCCAGTCAGTCAGTCACATACACAGGATCGTGAGCGGATTCGCATCTGCATTGACAACTCGAAGCGAGCCAAACAGACAGCAACCTGCCATCCATCCGCGTCAAGGGGGGGCTAGCCCGGACAAGCCAGCCACATGAGAGCAGACCACTCAGCCAGTTCAGCCTGTCCACTTCCCCCTCCTCCATCCAGCTCGTTGTCATCCTTCCTTCCACTTCGGTCAAACCTATTCCAGGGGCAACCAACCATACTCGGCCCAGGAGAGAGAGGGACAAAAACCACACACACCACCGCCCGGCCAGAATTGGCCCCCGGCAGCCGCCTGCTTAGCTCCGCTGATACGGCACGCCGGACCGAAGGTGGCGTCAGTGACACACACACCCAGGTGAGACCTTTGGGGGGTAGGGGAGCCGTCCTGTTTGCTTTTGTCCGGTATGTTTCGCGTTTTGGCGCAAAGATGATGGGATGATTTGAGATGATTCGCATGAATTGGTCAGGCGCCACACCGCATTGACAGGAAACGTCCCAAAGAAGCAAGGTAAGGGAGAATGATGCCCAGGTGGGTGTGAGTAAGCACTTGGCAGAACTCGATGTTTGTCTGTCAGGCTGACGGCGGAGCGTGTGTTGCTCGGGGGTAAAATTTCCCTGGTGCTTTTCGTCGAGAGATGGTCATCGAATGGAGAGTCTGTCGAGCCCCTGCATGTGCGCATACGCATTGTACGGACACTTCTTAGCTGGGTCCCCCCCCCCCAAATCAACGTTTACTCATTCGAGGCCATCACCGCGTATCGGGGAACTAAACAGTAGCTTTGTCTGCGCTGGACCAAAACTGGCCTCCCAGCAATATAGATATGCCTTGTCATGAACCTATGTACAACAGAGAGGCTCGTCATATACTGGAGAGACTTGACTGGAGACCATAAACACGCCCAGCAGCATCAAGTTTGTCTCGCAGGAGAAAAGTGGCATGTTTGAACATATGAGGAATGAGGTTGGTATTTGTCGAGGTGTGGTGATGAGATGATCCTACCCCCTGGATTCCTCGAGTAAATCGAAAAGTGGTATCTTTCCCCAGACCTCACACTGGCAAGAGGTGCTCTGTCAGAAAACTCAACCCATATCCGGAACAAATTACAAAGAATTTTAAAAATACCCTCCTCCCTGCAAAGCAATGGCCGTCCATGAAACTCCAAATGGGGCGATGCAGTAGAAGAAACCCCGGTATCCTTTGTCGTCGAGATTCGTATCCACATACCCAACCCTACCACGCTCCCACCCCTATCTCCTTCCCATCATAAGCTTGAGAATTACAGGAAGAAAGCAGCCAGACCCAGGACACCAGCCAGACCGGCGCCGGACAGGGCAGCAGCCTTGCCGGCACCAGCAGTGGCGATGGGCGAGGGGGAGGTGGTGGATGAGCTGGATGGGGAGGAGCCACCAACACCGCCACCAACACCAGCACCGGAGCCAGAACCAGAGCCGGAAGAGCCAGTGCCCGCGGGGAGGTTAGGCGTAACGGACGTGGGGTAAGCACCGGTGCCGTTGGTGTAGACGGGGGCGCTTGAGGCAGCGGCGCTAGCAACGGGGCTGTGAGACAGAACATGTCAGTTGTGTAATTCGAGATTGTGGTCTAAAGGTTAATTTTCTCAGGTACTCACCAGGTGGTGCAGGCGACAGAGGCAACGGTGGTCACAGGCCTGGTAATAGTGCAAGGGCAGTCGGTGATGGTCAGGGTGGTAGCCTTGTGTGAACGTTAGCCGTCTGATCGTATCATGGTTGGATGTTTAGTGCCTCGCTGCTCAGGGCCGGATGGGATGCTAGGTTCAGGGACTCGTGTTCCGGATGCGCCGTGAGTGTTCTCTTCCGCGTCCCTTCCCCGGTATCATCCCACCCATCCCGAGCCAAGTTCCCCTTTCCCTCATTCTCGTCGTAAGCTTACCTCAGTGATGGTGTAGGTGCTGCCAGCGTGGGTGAGCATAGTGGCGGCCGGGCAGAAAGTGGTGACGGCAGTCACAACCTCGGTGGTGTAGGTGACATTCTCGAAGGCAGAGACGCCAGCGGCGACGGCGAGGACAGAGGCAGCGGAGAACTTCATTTTGACGTCGGGTCTTATTATCGATTAGATGATCGGTGGCGGAGAGGTTTTTTGTAATTTGTTGCGAGGGGTTTTGTTGTTTTGGGCGTGTTTGGTCGTATTAACGAATGAAATTGACTCGAAGGTCAGGGTATGGTGATAGTGAGTGTGGGTGGGTGGAGGAGAGAAAAGGAAGGAAGGAAGCACAAGGAGCCCACTGCGCACGAGGCCTTAGATTTATATACAGGATGCCATCATGGGATGTCTCCCCGGGAGATTAGCTGTTCAACATGTGGGCTTGCCTGAGCAGGCGAGATGGTCCAGATGGTACGGACATTGCAGGGGTGGCCGGTAGGGGGAGGGTGTTAGTGGGGCGTCGTCTGTGCAAGGTCCATTTTTATGTTGCTTTTTAAACGACAGGTTATTTTAAATCTGCCGAATCAGGGGAGGGGATTTCAGCCAGGATCAGATCTCCGTGATACCCCCCGTCGATAGGGACAAAAGACACCCAAAAAGGGGGGGGGGTGGTAACCAAAATACTCCGGATCCTCCGCTGGTTGTCATCGTCATCCTCCGGCCAAATCGCGGCGTGCTCTTTCTCTCTCTGTCTCCATTTCTCTGTCTATTTGGAGGAGGTTCTTTTCAGGATGGGGTAAGGTGACAGGAACATTGAAGTGATGGAGGTTGACGAAGATAGCACTATACGAGACTGGGCCCAAGAGGTAAAATGACCGGGACTGGTAGCGATATCTTGGCACTTGGCAAGGCATGCTGCCACGCATGCCCCGGCATCGAAAAGTCAAGACCCTGATCAGGCTGATGTGAGTGTGTGATGTGGGTATTGTGGCCGTGCGGGTTGATGGGTCCCATCGCAAAGTGGTCTCCACTGGGGAGACTTTCTCCTTCTCCAGATTTTCGATCCGGCTCGTAATCATTGAGTCGACGATGGTTCCTTGGAATTGTGGGTGAACCAACGGCTGCCAGAGCTAACGCGACCAAACTTATGACCTGGTCGGACAGCAGAAGGCGGCGGCCTGGCTGGTATGCTGATCGAGGTCGAGGCCTCACTGAGTTGAGACCCTGTCGTCCATGTGCCAGTGTGCCAGTGTGCCAGTGTACCTGGCAGCGACAGCAGCCCTGGGAGGTGCAGGATCAGATCCAGAAAGGGCAAGACTGACGATCGGGCCAGGAGGCCGGGCAAGCCCTCAAGGTACACCGCAGTGAAGAAGGTTGCCACTCAGGCACTCTATGATCGTTCTGTACCACAATAAGACCTTCCGCGTCTGCTCATCAGGAGGCACAGCGCTGAGACAGGTGGCTCATAACATCCGAGATCTGCTCGGAGAGTCCTTGACAGTATCCCGAAAAGGGTAAGATCATGATGGAGTTCAGGACTAGAGAGGTGATATTCCTGAGACATTATAATAACCTTGGAAGGTCTGGTGGCCTGTCAGCACTCTTGACAGGACATGAAATGGTAATGGGACGTCATGGAGAAGCAAAAGTGAAAGTGAAAGATGTTAGGTACCCTAGGGTACCTAGATAGTGCTGGTGTGCCGGCCCCTAATGGAAATGGACCCCCCTAACCCTACTGCCCTAGTGTCGCCTTCCCCTGCAGGGCAGGGAAGGCGTTGTTGAATGCATGAAAATGCAGGAACCAGGCACCAAACGCGCATGATTCGACAGCCTACATATGTACCCAGTGTACCTATGTACCCTACCTATGTACATCTGTACACCAACAATGACGGTGTGTGTGGTGCTGTGCTACTGTACCACTTGGGCAGTACTACTATGCACTGAGGGTCGAGACCAAACCTTGTTTCCACAGTTTCCAAGATTGGCTGCAAAACAACGAAGCTACGGATCTCGGGAGATTTGCTCGAGTGAGACCAGTGAGATGTTTGACGCCTCAGTCAACTTTCCTCCCATACTAAGACACATGTCTCTCACCGGTCCATCCTTATTTTGACAACACGGCATGACAGCCTGCACAGCTCGTTAGTCCCCTAAGCCACCTGTCAGTCCGTGTCACGCTCTGCCGAGACGCACCATTCATCATCATCGTGAAAGGGGGACGGGCAGTATAGGGTATAGGCAGCGTGTCGATTTGCCTTTTATGACTCGGAGATTGTTATATCGGTTTCCAGTTGATTGCATTGTCTTGCTAACGCCGCTGTGATATTCAATAGTCCAGGACGCACGGGTACCACACGGGTACCACAGTTAAGCTTCTCTGCGAGATGATGATCACTCAATCTGCGCTGCTGCCGCGAATATGATCGAGAAGAAGGGCCTCCCTTGAAACTCAAGGTTGTCAGTTGGATGAGCCGCAGCGTTCCAAAAAGGCAAATGCGTTTGCTGTTACTGTTTGTTATTTGGTTCCGAGTTCGCCGGATGGGACGCGTTCTGTTGATTCATCGAGCCAAATTGAGGACTCGTCGTTGACACCCTCCCTGCCTTTCCATTCTGATGAGATGGTGGACTTGGGGGTTTGAATGGAATGGAAGGGGACTGGTCCCGTCATCTAAGACCACCCTGGGCACTCCCGAAATGATCTTGCTCATCCAGGCTGGACTAGGCCAAATCCTCTCATCGAGTAGGTTGACTGTGACGGTAGCTCGAGACCTCACCGGTCATCCAGACGAAGCACCAAGTTCACGGCCTTCCTGAGTTCAACACCCTGGAAAGTAACGTGAATAGCTTTCCTCAAGGAAGGATTGGGAACACGAAAGGGATTGCATAGTGCATGGTGCTAGTGACACCATCCTCCTCGTGTTATTCCCAGGAAGTCGGTGGTGTAATTTCCACCATCTCACCGAAGATGCATGTGGTGGTCAGATCTTGAGTGTAGATTTCATAGATCGAAGCTTGGTCTCTCACGGAACTTATATCCCGTTCAATGCTCCTCTGGCGTCGCCCTGTGGGTACTCCAGTACATGAGCGACAGCGATCATCTCGATGATCTCCGAGATCACCAGCCACAAACGAGCTGGCCACTGCAGAGCCTTTCTGACCGTTTATCGGTTAATTATAACTGAGCGCTTGGGCCCTAAACTTCCAAGGCTTGTTTGATGTTTCCTGATGGACCTACTCAAGTACAAATGGTGAACAACTGTGATCGAGAATATCGATGTCGTGCCCGCCGGGTCTAGCGGCCCTCGGCTCTTTTGATCTGATCTGATTGGCTGCACGCCCTCACACCTGATCGCGTCACGTCCGCGCATGAACAATGGGCCGCACGTGCGCCCGTTGACGTCTTCACTGTAATGTACATGTATGCACTGTAGATTAGATCCCCTCTCTTCTCTTTCCTTCTTCTCATTCGACACAAGTCCCTAGCGCATTCCATGCTCCAGGCTGCTGGGCCCTGCTAGCATTATGACCACCAGCCGATCAGTCAGACAACAATGAACTCGACCGCCGAACCCAATACATGGAATACACAACTTCCTGAGACGGCGAAAATGTGCAGCATAGATGTTCTCGCGGACGTTGAAGAACATGCTGACGCGATCCTCCGAGTATGTTCGTATCATCGTCGAGATTTCGACCTCGTCGTAGTCCGGTCGCGCCCACACCATATGCAGCCAGTCTAGGCATCTCTTCAGACAGCATTCGAGACATTGCCGACCGCTAAGCTCGGAACTTTGGATCGTCTGCCCGTGGAACTTATGTCGATGGTCCTCCGCAAGCTCGACATTCGTTCCTTTTTCCACTTTCGGCAAGTCAACCGGCGAGCTCGCGTCCTATCAACAGGACTCTGGGAATATGAACTTGTTTCCAAGCATGGGTTGGAGGTTCTACGAGGTTTATTGCGCGCCGAGCTTGGTCACTGGTTCACCATTGACAACCTCTACCGGCCGCTCATAGCAGGAAAATGCTCGACCTGTGGTGGTTTTGGAGGGCTCTTGTTCCTCTTGACCGCGGAGAGATGTTGTTTCGGTTGCCTCCAGTCCTCAGCCCACTATCGCGTCCTTCCTCCATCTACTTTCGCTAAACTCGCACATACATCTCCAAGCAGACTCAAGTGTCTATCGAGTCCAGGTTTGCGGACCGTACCTGGCGTCTATAGTATGATGCCAACACCAGCAAGACGACCAAAGTATCTATTACCTGGAAGAGGATACCATACAAACGCTGCTTGCTACAAGGGCCATAGGAGAAGACGCAACTCGAAATCTGAGAAGCCGGAGGGAGCAACCAGGCCAACGCTTCATGGCAGCCACTGCATATCCGTACTACAACTTGGGAAATAACGAACTTGATCGTGGTGTTAGCTGCAAAGGCTGCCAAATTCGCTTCGAACTCCTCCGCATGGATTGGGAACCTCGAGACCAGGTTTTTTCGACACAGGGCTATTTGTCTCATTTCCTACAATGTCTAGAAGCACGAAATCTCTGGGCTGAGAGTGAAGAGGGAACGCGACCTGTCAATGAGCCAGAGAGCACTCGCCGATGTGGCTTTCTCAGCCACCTAGGTTTTGACGGGTTCCCCGCATGATGCTTTAGAGTTTGTTCTATCCGCGTTTGCCCCATGACGGACAAAGGTATGCTATACTTTGACTATCTCACCTCGTCATAGATTGTCAACTACCCGTGGATTGTTGTACACCCCGAAGTTAGTCTTCACAGTAGCCGGGTGAAGCTATCGTTTGGCTCACTCTTGCGCAAATAATTCAGGCGCCAAGTGGTTCGCATTACAATGCGCTCTTTCCACACCTGCACAAGGGAATCAACCTCGAAGTCGAGACAGCATTAGAATGCTTCGAACGTGCGATTATCAATAAAGGTAAAAGTAAGTGATGACTCCGATGACGGGAACATTGGCTTTAAGAAAGAGAGCTTTTGGCCCTACTACTCGTATACAATTCCTGCCCACTGAGACACCCGTTGGGCCGTTTGATCGTCGTCAGGTTTTGAGAGCTGCTCAGAAGTCTGTTATTCTCTGCTAGTGACCCTCACAATGTGTGGAACTATTCGTGAGAGCCTCATGTTGAACCCCCGGCCTCCAGGGCTGCGCTGGTGTCAGGCAAGGGTTCACAACTTTCAACAGAAAGTCCGGATGCGCCTGAATGCCCACCAGATCATGCATCCAAAGTATCATTATGAGAAATACATCTGTGAATCGTTCAGATGAGCCAAGTGTCCATCAGTAGCTCCCCGAATACCTTCCCAGCCATGTATTTATTGCCTAATTGCGATGTTGGCGCTTACCTAAAGTAGGTGTTTGCATCGCCAAGGGGAACGCATGCTGCACATCTGATCTCCGTCACTCCATGCTTCAGGTTATCCTTCACACCCGGAACTATTATACAGATAATCACGCTTTTCACATCGACGACACCTTCGACTATGGAGCCATCACGTCTGATTTCCATGGAGGTCGCCACGCGTGGCAGATGGGATAGCCACTTTCGCATCTTGACCGGCCGAAGCATCAAATACATCACTACCAAGGCCGGAGCCCTCGATGAGGAGTCGTTGGCCAGAACATCCTCCCTCCTCTTCCATATGAAGACGATACTTGGAAGTCAGCCTATATCACTCGCAATCCCTCGTCCCATCAATTGGAAGCAACGTTCTCGTCGGCCGATTTGCCTAGCGTGGAAAGGATATGGCATCCGCGGATGATCGACTATCTTGAAATCGAACGCACTGAATATCTCACTCTGCTCACTCAGGAATGCAAGTGGAAGACGGATCATGGACCGGAAAGAATGGTTGCCAAGATGGCGCGCTTCCACTGGGAGGTGCAATACATTGAGGCCGGAACCCGCATGTACCAGGCCCTAGACGGCCGGGGCATCGCTCCCAAATTCCTCGGACACATCCACGAGGAATACAGGGTCATCGGAATCCATCTGGAGAAAATTCCAGACGGGCGGAATGCTGAGGCAGCCGATCTGGAGATCTGTAAGGCGGCCTTGCGGCGCTTTCATGCCCTTGGGTTTGTACATGGGGACCCTGACAAGTACAACTTACCATACGCCCGGATGGGCAGGTTGTCCTGATTGATTTCGAGAAGGCGAAGACCTGCGCCGACCCAGCTGTGATGGAGGCAGAAATTGCGAGCTTGGAGGGGCAAATGGCTGAGATGACGGGTCGTGGTGGTGGGCCTATGCCATATGAAGAGGGAGACAGTGACTAGGAGTTAGAGGATTAGACATCAGGCGTGCTTCACTCAGAGTTGTCTCAGAAGACGGTACCTTGTAGTAGTAGACTAGTGTCAGCTATAGCACATTTGGGGGGTTATAGCTGTATATAGAAGAATTAAGAATATCAACTACCGGAGCACGGGGGCGAAACGGTGGATATAAACGGGCCCCGCCCCGCCTAATCCGTGCCGAGGTCTCTAATGCTCCGCATCATCCGTAAAAATCCCATCTCCACTCCGATCGTGCCGGCGGTATGTCGGAATTGTTCCTATATGTAAATCCTCGATTTTTCTGTATACCCAACAAAGGAAATTGGTCGGGCGATGAGTAAGCCTCATTATCGTTTGTAAACGTCATGCACAGTCCTCTCCAGCGGGTCCAAGTCATAGCTTCAGGAAGATCTAGAATATCAGTCTCTTCCTGTCGGCCATATCATTTGTCATCATTGCCATTCTCGTCATTATCCATCATTCGGACGAGTGCCTGTCGAACAACAAGAATAACAACAATAACAAAACGTGCATCAATTCACTTCGTCAAGGCCAACTCTATCCCAACTCACATCAAAACATCATTATTCCATACAAACTCAGTCAAGATGTCTGAACACATGAAGGCAGTCGGTAAGCTTAAATTCAATCCCTACCCGGCCACTTTTAGCCTTATGCGCCAAGCATCTTGAGACACAGCGCCAAGAGTACCCAATCTGATACTAACCCGCTTCACCAGATATCAAAGGCGGCAAGGGTGGCATCGACGCCCTCTTTGTCAATGCCGAGACCCCCAAGCCCACCCCCTCCGCCCACCAGGCCCTTGTCAAGATCAAGGCCTTTGGCCTCAACCGCATGGACCTGATCCAGCGCGAGGGCCACTACCCCCTCCCCCCGCAGGCCGGCTCGATCCTGGGCGTCGAGTTCTCGGGCACCATCGTCTCCTTCGGCTCTCAGGAGCACGCCCGCACCTTCAAGGAGGGCGACGAGGTCTTCGGCCTGGCCTACGGCGGCGCCTACGCCGAGTACATCGCCGTGAGCACCAAGATGCTCCTGCACAAGCCCAAGGAGCTCAGCTGGGAGGTGGCCGCGGGCATCCCCGAGACCTGGATCACGGCGACCCAGGCGCTGCACTTTGTCGGCGGCATCGACGACCTCGAGGGCAAGAACATCCTCTGGCACGCGGGCGCGTCGGGCGTGTCCATCGCGGGCATCCAGCTGTCGAGGCGGGCCGGCGCCGGCAAGGTCTTCGCGACGGCCGGCAGCGCCGAGAAGTGCGACTTCATCGAGAAGGAGCTCGGCGCCACCAGGGCCTTCAACTACCGCAGCGAGGACTGGAGCAAGGAGATCCTCGCGGCCACGGACGGCAGGGGCGTCGACCTGATTGTGGACTTTATCGCGGGCGACTACGTCCAGAAGAACTTTGAGTGTGCCGCCCGGGACGGCCACATCGTGCAGCTGGCCGCCATGGGCGGCGCCGTGCTCAAGGATTTGAATGTCGCCCAGCTGCTGTACAAGCGCATCCGGTGGGAGGGCAGCACGCTGAGGAGTCGGGATGAGAACTACCAGGGTGAGCTCAGGGACAGGCTGGCGCTGTATGAGGACGACTTTGTGAGTGGGAAGATGAAGGTGTTTGTTGATAAGGTGTACAAGATGGAGGAGATCCAGGAGGCGCACAAGTTGATGGAGAAGAACGTTTCGAGGGGTAAGATTATCTGTACCGTACCTTAAGTTAGGTGAGAGGTCACTGGGCCATAATTTCAAGGTCGAGAAGATATCAATCAAAAAGTTCGATACCAATTCAGGCACTATGATGTTATTCAAATTGCTTGTGATCAGAATTCATTTTCCCGACCTCTAACGCCACATAGATAGATCCTTGGATGTGAGGTGTCAAGATCAAGCCTCGACGGTCCTCTGTCTTAGAACGACATCTTCTCATGCAAAAATCTCTTCTGGCCCTCGCCCTCGCCATACGCAGCCGAGACATGTCCAGTGCCCCTGACCTTGTACTTGTAGATGGTCAAGCCCTCCAGGCCGACCGGTCCCCGGGCGTGGATCTTGTTTGTGCTGATACCAACCTCGGTACCGAAACCATACCTCATACCGTCCGCCATCCGTGTCGACGCATTCCAGTACACGCCCGCAGAGTCAACAGCCGTCATGAACCTCTCGGCGTTGTCCTTGTCACTCGTGATGATGGCGTCGGTGTGGTGCGAGCCGTGCGTGTTGATATGCTCGACAGCCTCCTCGAGACCAGACACGACCTTGACGGCGAGGACGAGCGCGAGGTGCTCCGTGTAGTAGTCGATATCCTTTGCGTCCTGGACCTTGTCCCCTCCCGCCGAGGGCAGCCTGCGCGCCGCGACGGCCTTGGACCTGGCGTCACAGCGGAGCTCGACCCCCTTGGCGACCAGGGCCTCGGCGACGGCGGGGAAGACGGTCTCCAGCGCGGCCTCCTCGACGAGCAGCGTCTCGAGGCTGTTGCACGCGGCGGGGTAGCTCGTCTTGGAGTCCACGATGACGCCGGCGGCCATCTGGGGGTCGGCGGAGCCCTCGAGGTACGTGGCGCACAGGCCGTCGGCGTGACCCATGACGGGGATCTTGGTGTTGGCCTTGACGAAGCGCACGAGGTCGTTGCCGCCCCTGGGGATGACCAGGTCGATGTACTGGTCCAGGCCCAGCAGCTGGGGGATGACGTCGCGGGTGGTGACGAGCTGGACGGCGCCGTTGGGCACGCTGCAGCTCTCGAGGGCGGCGGAGATGGCGGTGGAGATGGCGACGAAGCTGTGGGTGCTCTCCTTGCCGCCCTTGAGGATGGCCGCGTTGCCGGACTTGATGGCCAGGCTGGCGATGTTGGCGATGACCTCGGGGCGGGCCTCGAAGATGATGAGCAGCACGCCGATGGGGCACGTCAGGCGCTCCAGGACCAGGCCGTCGTCGAGCTTGGTGCGCAGCGTGACCACGCCGATGGGGTCGTCGAGCCCCCGCACGTCCAGGACGCCCTTGAGCATGTCCTCCCACTTGCCCTTCTTGCCCAGGTCCAGCCGCGACACGAGGGACTGGCTGAGGTCGCCGTCGGCGGCGGCCTGCCGCGCCGCCTCCATGTCCTTGGCGTTGGCGGCGAGGATCTCGTCCTTGGAGGCGACGAGGGAGTCGTGTATGGCTGTCAGGGCGTCATTCCTTGTGGAGACGGGCAGTGTGGCGAGGAAGTGGGATGCGGATTTGGCTGCCTTTGCGGCCTCGAGGGGCGATGAGCTTGTTAAAGACATTTTCCCTGGTTTTCTTTTTGGGATTTCACTACTTTTTCTCTTTCCAAAATTTGGGGTGAGTGAATGTCTGCTGAGAAATATGAATTGGGAAAGGTATACAAGGTTGAGTATAAGGGTGGAACCGGCTTGTTTAGAATGGTGACTCGAACTTGGTGAGTCCAAAGTTGAAGGTTGAAGTCATTTTCGAATCTTCGGGATCGGAGCGTCTTCCCGATACTGGATTTACGCAGTGTTTCTGGGGCAGCGAGTATAGTACTTCGTCACGAAATAATCATATTAGTTCTATATATCAGATCTTATGGCCAATATCGTTAAAAACAGAAACATCACATCTGTTGGAAAATGAAGGAAATACAGAAGAACCTCTCATGTTAGACGTGCATGTCCAGTCCACCATCTTTCCGAGGTGCACAAGCGAGCGTTATCGGCGATAGCACAACCCTTGCCGTTAGTTAACCCTGGAAGCCCAAAAGCTCTAACGAGAACCGAGGATGTACTAAGGTATCCATGGATGTACCAGTGATCACCCTGGTACGTGCCCAAGATCCACCACTGAAGATCTCAAGAAGGAAGGAAGCGACCCCACGACATCAATAACTGAGCAACACGCCTTTTGTCTATATGATAGCAGCTGAATCAATTCAAGGTCTGCCGAACTTGTTATACTATCATTATTCGCGCGGTATGGCACTCTACAGTACAAGCAGACAAGACAGGGAGACAAATAGGCAGACCAAATAATGGCGGTCAATACCTAACCCCAACAACGCTGCCATACCTAACATTGAAGTACCTGGTGATTACCCCACCTGGAAATACATAAAAACGACAAGATCCCGAAGCTACTGCAGGCCCTGGCCGTTGCCCATATTTGCCGGTCTCCATCCAACAAGCATACCCAAGTACCTAAAGTAGGTCAGCCAAAGTTCCAGGTTCTTCCTATCGAACCGTGGAAAGCATACTGGCACAATAAAAGTCCCTGAATAGTCCTCCTCATCTGGCACAACCAGCCCAGTTTATCACGCCTTGATCCACCTCCGAGCTACACAATTAAAAATGCCTAGGTACCTAGGCAGTTGCTCCTCTCAACGGCGCAAATCGACCGGCCAACTTGCACCGCAAAACACCGCCGGCCTCAGTTGCATGTGGGTATCATGGCGGTTCATAGTTACCCCTTACAGAATAAGTACACCGAATTGCGGAAGAATCCTTGCTTTTAGCGGCCGACTTCTGCGAGTGTGCCTCATTCTTATCCCCGGACTTCTACCGACTGTGATAGGAGCCCAATTTCTGTTCTTTTATCTTCTGTTTGCCTTTCTCTACTTGGGGAAACTCTCTCTCATTCTGTCAATGTGTGGGTGACTGTTCTTGACCGCCTGCCGTCATTGCTACCGCGGTCAGAATTTTACGGCGGACCATATTGGTTATATTGCTTCATCCTCGTCCATTCCGTAGCTTGAGTTCCCCAGCTTCTTTCTTCAGTCTCACGCCCTGGTCACTGTTGCCGATCCCGGCTACCGAAGATTGAAGGTTCCGAAACGGCGCTCATGGCTGCCGACCAAGAAAAGAGGGACGGCGAAGCCGCTTCCCAAAGCCCTCTTGGCACCGGAAAAGACCCGGAGAAGACCGTACCAAGCAGCAAGGTTGGACATCCGACAAGTGTGGAGGGGGAGAAGATAGATGAGAAATCCATGCACTCTATCCGGGAAGAAGAAGATGACGACGAGGATGACGAGAACGAGGAGCATCACGACCCAGAGCCCGAAGGACCGGAAGGCCTCAACTTTGGATTTCCCCCCGACTCGGAAGCCGCTGCCACCCAGGTCCGAAGCCGTTCCCGAGCCTCATCGGCGAGGTCAAGGCCCCTGGCTATTGTGCCAAGGCGCGAGAGGAGGGGTCTTTTTGCACAGTTCGTTCTTATTCCGGAGGTGCAGCGCCCTTATGATTATTCGAGAAGGACGAAATGGACCATCACGACCATAGTGGCCTTGGCTGCGGCGGGAGGTCCTCTTGGATCTAATATCTTCTATCGTATGTATTACGCATGGATGGCCACTTGAGACTGCCCGAGGATACCTGTTGCCTCATTGCTCGCGGACTGCCTGCTAACCTCGTTGACCAGCCGCGTTGTCCGAGATGTCAGCTTATTTCCACACGAGTGAGACTATCGTGAACCTGACGGTGGCTTTCTACATGCTTGCCATGTCCATATTTCCCTTATGGTGGTATGTTTTTATCGTCTCCATTGTTCACACATATCTAACACCGAAACAGGTCATCTTTTTCCGAGACTCTGGGACGGAGAACTATCTACGTTATATCCTTCAGTCTATTCGTTGTCTTTGGTGTATTGAGCGCCATTAGCACCAATATTGCGATGCTCATTGTTTTCCGAGTCCTCGGTGGCGGTGCAGCAGCATCAGTGCAGTCGGTCGGCGCAGGGACTATCTCAGATCTCTGGGAACCGTTCGAGAGAGGACGTGCGATGGGTAAGTTATCCTATAACCCAAATTACGGCACCCGTAAGATGGAAGCTATGTACTAACTTTGGGCTTCAAGGAATTTTCTACCTGGGCCCCCTTACCGGCCCACTGTTCGCTCCCATTATAGGAGGCGCTCTTGCCCAAGGGTTCAAGTGAGTATTTTTCATAGCATATCTTCACCCCTTCCGTCCTTATCACAGTACCGAGTCCTGGATCCTTCCTTGATAATAGCACACGATCCATCAGCCCATCTTATTTCACCATATCTAATGTGGTTTTCTTTCTCAGTTGGCAAGCGACAATGTGGTTCCTTACTGCCTTTGGCGGATGCAACCTCCTCAGCCTCTTTTTCTTCCTGCCCGAGACGCTGGCCAGGCGCAAGCCTCACCTACCCACGGCGGATTTGGGCAACGAGAACACTCTCAACAGAACCTCCACACGGCAATCCGTTGCCGACAAGACAAAGAGGGTCGTGACACTGTTACGAAAGGCCTTCATCGACCCGATGTCATGTATTCTCTACCTGCGATTCCCGCCCGTCGCACTCACTGTCGCGCTCGCGTCTGTCACTTTCGCGGCTCTGTTCATATTGAACATCTCCATCCAGAGCACCTTCGGTGGCCCGCCGTACAACTTCTCCATCATTATCGTGGGACTGTTATATATCCCCAGCTCCCTGGGGTACTTCGCCGCGTCGCTGGTTGGAGGCAGGTGGGTCGACAAGATCATGGCCCGCGAGGCCAAGAAGGCCGGGCAGTACGACGCCAATGGCAAGCTCATCTTCCTCCCGGAGTACCGCCTCCGCGAGAACGCCTGGATCGCGGCGTCCATGTACCCCTTCGCCATGATCTGGTTCGGCTGGTGCGCCGACAAGGGCGTGTACTGGCTGGCGGCCATGGTGGCGAACTTCTTCTTCGGCGTGGCCACGATGCTCATCTTCGGGTCCAGCACCACCATGCTCACGGAGTTCATGCCCAAGAGGAGCTCCAGCGGCGTCGCGCTGAACAACTTTGTGAGGAATATCTTTAGCTGTATTGGCGTGGTGGTCACGGAGCCGCTGATCAATGCCATGGGCGTGGGGTGGTTGTGTACCATGGTGGCGCTGGTTGCGTGGATCACGGCGAATGGGTGTATCTGGATGTTGCTGAGGAAGTCGAAGGATTGGAGGAAGATGATGGATGAGAAGATGGGGGTAATGAGGTGAGGGAGGTTGGTGAAGAGGGATGAGATATGATATGGATGTGCCAGAAACGGGGAGGTGTCTCTTTATAGCGGGCTTACTATACACGACGATACTTGAATATATGTGGAATGATTATGGTCTTGAAGGGGCATCGGTATCTCGAGCGCCATGCGCCCACCCACCCATCTACCTACTTACCTACCTAGGTATATAGCTATGTATCTACCTACCTAGATAGCTGGGCAAGCATCTTTGTCCTGGTTTCCCACACCACGGTAAAGTAAGAATGGAGAACGCTGACTGGGGTGGAAACCTCCTGATCGCCCCTGCCTTCCGGGGCGTTGGTCAGTGATGCGGGGAAATCCTCAGCATCAAGCCTTGATTCCCCTGCAGACGGAACCTCAGGACTGATCGACATCGACGGTTACAATTGCAACTCAGGGAGCTCCAGGCCTCGACCATTTCTTTTATTTGTTCGATTCAATGACTGCATTTCGCATTACAAACGTGTAAGTGGTGAAGGAAGCATGTGCCTGACGCGGCTGCTTGGCTGACCCGGCCTCCAGGCTTCACATATCTCATCATTCACAGCTTACAATCGCCTTTAGTAAAACACCAATATATTGTTGAAGACATCCACGGACCTCCATCTTAGCCCTCTTCATTCATAATGACCCATCCACAAGATGCACTCCACGCTTCTTCCCTCAGCTCCCCAGAGTCTTTCTGGGCACACCAAGCCTCCCAGCTCCACTGGCACAAGACGCCAACCACCATCCTCCGACAGTACACCAAGAGCCTTCCGTCCTCAGACACATCCCACGAGCACTGGGAATGGTTCCCTGACGGTGAGATATCAACGTGCTACAACTGCATCGACAGGCACATCATCGCAGGCCACGGCGATGCCCCGGCAATCTTTTACGACAGCCCCGTCACAGGGGCAAAGCAGAAGATTACGTACGCGGAGCTGCTAGACGAGGTCGAGACCTTCACGGCCGTGCTGAGGGACGAAGGCGTGAGGAAGGGCGACACCGTCCTGGTGTACATGCCCATGATCCCTGCCGTCATCATCGGCCTCCTCGCCATCAGCCGGCTTGGCGCGATCCACGCGGTCGTCTTTGGGGGTTTCGCGCCTAATGCCTTGGCGCAGCGCATCGATGCCTCGCGGCCTGCGGCGATCCTGACGGCGTCTTGTGGGATAGATGGGAACAAGCCGCCTATTCCGTATCGGGAATATATCACTGAGGCTGAGAGGCTGGCTAGGTGGAAGACGCCTAAGACTATCATATGGCAGCGTGAGCAGCTGGGCTGGCATCCCTTGGACAGGTCGAGGGGGGAGCGGAATTGGAATCGGCTTGTGAGGAGTGCGAGGTTGAGGGGTCAGAGGATTAAGGAGTGTGTTCCGGTAAAGGCGACGGATGTTGTCTATGTGATTTATACGAGTGGTACGACGGGGTTGCCAAAGGGAGTAGTGAGAGAGGCAGGTGGCCACGCAGTCGGGCTCAGTTTGTCGATGAGGCAGATATTTGGGATTCAGGGGCCAGGGGATGTGGTGAGTCTTCCCGAGCCTTGACGTTGAATAAATTCTCGTCCAGAGCGTCGAAATTACTGATCAAATTCTGGCAGATGGCGTGCTTCAGCGATATAGGCTGGGTAGTATCACACAGCTACACTCTTTATGGGCCCCTCCTCGTCGGAGCAGCCACCGTCTTATACGAAGGCAAACCAGTCGGTACACCTGACACGAGCGCTTTCTGGCGGATTATTGAGGAATACAAAGTGAACGCTATGTTCACCGCGCCAACCGCCTTGCGAGCCATACGCAAGGACGACCCGGATAACAAACAACTCACCCGTATTGGTGAGAGAGGAGGCCTAAGTTCACTCAAAGCCATGTTCCTAGCAGGCGAAAGGTCCGAACCAGCTATCATCAACATGTATCAAGGTCTTCTCAGCAGATACGGGGATAAGTCGACGGGCGGCGCAAGAGTCATCGACAATTGGTGGTCCTCTGAGTCCGGGTCTCCAATCACAGGTATATCGATGGCTGCTCACGTAGCGCACGATGGCCTCCAGGCTGCTCACCCGTTACTGATCAGGCCCGGGAGTGCTGGAAAGCCAATGCCCGGATTTGACGTACGGGTGGTAGACGACGAAGGGAATGAGTTGGGCACGGGAAAGATGGGAAACATCGTGCTCAAGATGCCACTGGCGCCAACTGCTTTTCGGACACTGTGGAAGGATGAAGAGAGGTTCTATAGGGGGTATCTAAAGAGATTTAGCGGGAAATGGCTAGACACTGGTGATGCCGGTATCATGGACCAGGATGGCTATGTCCACATTATGGCAAGGTCTGGTATGTTGAAGGAGCCGGGGCCTCATTCCTGGCTTGCTTGGCTGACCCTCTTTACAGACGACATCATCAATGTTGCAGCGCACCGGCTGAGCACTGGCAAGTGTTGAGTTCCTCCCAACACGCGCAGGCTCTGGGTTAGCTGACAGTAACCAGGAACACTCGAACAAGCTATAACCTCCCACCCTCAAGTCACCGAGGCCTGTGTGGTCGGCATTCCGGACGCTCTGAAGGGCCAACTCCCCTTCGCCTTCGTCCTGAGCTCATCCAACATTCTCCACGATGACACACAGCTTCTCGCCGAGATCCAGAAGCTCGTTCGCACCCAAGTTGGCCCCATCGCTTCACTCGGTGGCATGATCAGGATGACGACGACCGCGAAGCCCATCATCCCCAAGACGAGGTCCGGGAAGACCCTCCGGCGGGTGCTCAGAGAACTGTTGGAGAACGCAGTCCATGGCGAGTTTGATAAAGACGTTAGTGTACCGAGTACGGTTGAGGACGCGAGTGTTGTTGATTCGGCGAGGGCTGCTGTGAGGGGGTATTTTGAGAAGAGGGCTGGGGATCATAAGGCTATAGAGGATAGGGCGAAGCTTTGAGGGAGCTGCTTCCTCTTCAAGGAAAGGTGAGCTGTTTCGAGCTCTCCTCGAGTTACTGCGTTTTCAACTGCTGCTTCTCTGTCGACGGCCCTCCACTCTTTTTTAACAGGGCAACTGACAAATATCCTGGAAAGCTTCTTACAGACGATAACTTTGCCGACTCTCTCCCCTCCCTAATCTTCCACGTTGCCTTCAACTTCATTACCTTTGTGTTTCTTATCAATAAATCAAGAAACGGTCGTTCGTACTTCGGTCAATAAACGAGATTTATTGATTAATCACTTTCTGAGGACATCGACTCCCCCCCCCCAACCTTTCAAGCCTTCTGCTTGCTCGCAAGACTTTAAACCACATTTCTTTAGGCAGTGCCTACCCGACTAGACTTTAAACTGCTTTCCGATTCCGTATCGTACAGTTTCCCTCGCCCGATCCCTTGTCAACCTTTTTACGACCGACCACTTTCCTTCCGACTTACTTGTATCGTCTCTCTCTCTATGACCATTCGAGTTTTGGGAGTTGACTATCAAAACCGACTCACTTCGTTCGACCTTTCGACCTTTGACAGTCTACCTCGCCTTCAAGTCTAACCACTACAATTTGAACCACAAATTCGACAATATGGCGGACAAAGCGCACGAACGCGGTCTTTTGGAGACCTTGGAGCAAGAGAAGGCCGAGATGCAGGCCGAGATGCAGGCCGCCTTCAGCCAACAATTCCAAGGTTCTTTCGCCAGACTTCGTGCATCTCTCGATTCTTCTCGCGGCATCACTGAACAACGCATGAACGCACTTGAGCGTGACCTCCAGACAGCAACTCAACAAAACGAGACTCTCAGAAAGGAGCTTGACGTCGCCAAAAAGTCCATCCAGGACCTCACGGAGCAACTTCGGGTTGCCAACCAGCGTGCCAGTACCTCAGAGGATCAACTGGAGTCAGCTAAAAACCATGCTGACAAGCTCTCCAAGTCTGCCACTCAACTGTTCAAAACTCTTGCTGGCCAGCGCACCCAGCCTGAGGCTGACTTGACATTTTCCCAACAACAGATACAGGCAGATCACCACAAAGAGGGAAATAGCCGCAAGCGAAAGGCTAGCACTGAGCGCCCACTCCAATCTGAGGGTGACTCGACGTCCGACCTGGCTTCTGCCACGGCTGCTCTGACAACCAATCCTGTTGCTGGCGAGCGAGCTGACACAGTTCCTCCTAGGTCTAACGATATGGACCTTAGCTGGACCGGCCAAGTCATCGATGCATACATAGGCGCCAAGTTTCAGGGTGTCATAAAACATGTCGGTGCCGTTAATTCTCCAAACACTCTTGACCGGCACTGGACGATGTTGGTCCCGAAGGATGTTCGGACCATGGCTCGAGTTGGCATACCTGACGTGACGAGACGCATTCGCCAGTCATGCTTCGATCCTTGTACTGATACGATCGTCCTCCACTTGACACCGGCTTCCGAAGCCGACAAGACAGCATTCGGCCAAATGTTCGAGTCTTTGAGGTCCACTGCACAATGTGGTATTCTGGATCAACCTGGACCCGACAACGTCAAGACTACTTTTCTCATACCCATCTCTGCCATGGGTACACGCTATCCTCGAGTCATCTCGTTGCTAAGTCCGGATATAATTCCTCGAACTCCATACGAGAAGAATATATTGCTGGTCATTATTTATGCACTCGAGCCAGCAGAGCGGAGGAAAGTCTGGCTCGCCTGGGATAGTCTGATCAAGACTGTCCACAGCTCTGACGTGACGAAACTTGCCGGCCTACGCGACAATACACTCGTCGGTCATCCGCTCCCAGTCCTTCACCCGCGAGAAGTATTGCTTTCTGCCCCCAGCCAAGTAAGGGGCGAATTCGAGCATTTGCCCGTCATCTACCAAACCATACACGCGGCTGAGTTGGCACCCCATTCTCACAGTCTCTACCACATCTCATATTCCATGCTCAACGAAGCTCGGGCTGCCAGGGTGGATGGTGTCAAGCTCCCGGAATGCGTCTTTGTTCTGGGGTTAACCTGGGGCGAAGCGGTTACCTCTATGTTATTCGTGGATATGATGGCAAAAGATCGACCTCTCTGGCACCTTCGCTTGACCCACAAGTTCTTGGCAGAAGGGTGCTCGGGGAGGAAGGCAATTTCTGGTTTGTTTCTTAGGGAGGTTCATTAAAAAGGGCTGGATGTCCAACGTTGCTCACTCATCACGCCTTCTCGTGCGTATTCTTTACTGCCTCTTTACAGGACTTCCTCTTAATGAGGCATCTTAATTAGTCAGTGCTATATTGATTTATTGAAATGAAGCAACATTGAAACTACTACATGAACTATCTCAGTTCCAGTGGTTGAGTGGTAACATTTCGAAAGCGCCATATGTGATTTGTTGTATTTGAGACTCTATAAGTATCATTTAAAGGTTGGACTCCTATGTAGAGTATATGCAATATGCTGGCTCCCGAGGAGCTCAGGGGTAAGGCCCTTGGCCAGTGGAAGCTATCTACCTCAACCATTTACTGTAGGCGCAAGTATATGTAGCAAGTGTGGAGATTTCGGTTGCTTGCCTGCCTTAGCTACACAGAAGATGATAGGCAAAGCCCAGCCCAATGACAGTGAAGGCTTGTAGGTATGATTTCTTTCGGACAACGAAGGTCGTATAGAGGTGAAGACCTCTTCGATCTAGCAAGGGACTACAGATCTTTAATTGATTCATTCTATATAGACACCTTTGAAAACAAGCATTTTCATCAAATAGATAACCATCTAGCGCCAGTGGTTTAGCGGTAAAATCCATCGTTGCCAAATTAGAAGTTCTTCTGAATGACTAGTAGCAAGTTCGATGGGCCCCCGGTTCGACTCCGGGCTGGCGCATTACCTTTTTGCCTTTTGCTTATATCATATTTCGATTCCCTTTCTCCGTTCTCTTCAGTGCTTCTTTATCTTTTGCTTCATATATTCATTACGGGACGGTGTTCACTGTCGAAAAGTGCCTTCTTACCCGAGTTTGTAGTACATCAAGTATACCACCCACTTAGCGGAGGTCTACCTAATTGAACTCATATCTATTAGACTCATAAACCCTGGAAAGGACTTATATGCTGAGTGAGCTACTTCGTTAAAAAGCTCATGACGGATTATTGAAAAGTACTCATATTAATGAAGTATGACTATAAATACCTTAGCGGCCTAAGACGAAGTTATACGAGATAGCTAAATTTATTTTGCCTAGCGAATACCCGGTGTTTGTATACAGAGGTAATCTTGGATGTCTTTTTCGTCCTACCCAACCCTTATAGCTGTCGCCCTTCCGGCTTGGGCAGCCGGCCTGGACCACAAGACATGAGGATAGTCAACGGAATCTTCAAAGGCTATGTTACGTTTGGGCACTGTCGTCGTACTTGCGGTTGTGCGATCTTGATAATGGTGTTAAGTCCTTAAGCCCCTGAGCCTGGTGCACTAGGTATCTTAGGTACCTGACCAATCAGGTGTTATGGATACTCAGGTAGTCACACTATTTTCACTGGCCCTGTGGCCCTCTTCGACCTTAGCACTTCCCCTGAACTGCTTGCAATAATCTCTCCTTCAGTGCTTCTTTTGCATCCTAGACCTGATCTCATATTAGACGCGAAACATAGAGCGGTAATTAGCAGGCCTACGTAGCGATTAAGGAGTGAAGTATCCTTTTTCTTCTTTGTTAGTCCTATTAAATGTAGCAAAACTATCAGGGGCCTTGTGCATAGTGTATACTTGGTCTCTTTTCTTCCTAGGTATCTTGCCCTCTACTTATCCTGCTACGCTATCGACACAATACTTGTGGATACCGAGGGTGGTGGTGGGAATGGAAGTAGTAGTACCTAGGTAGTAGCCGGCGCTGTCTACATGGGCAGACCCCACCATGCGTGGCTAACTTGGACACGGACAATGAGGTTGTTCCTGTTTGAGAGATATCCTGTTTACAAGACTGTAGTTGATTTACCCAGCAAGGAGGCAGTATCAGCCATGGCCAGAATGAACACGGAGAGAACCATGCATGCTCACCGAAGCGGAAACGACTCAAGTCACAACTCAGCCTCAGCCTGTACCAAAGGCTCCACCGCCTCGGCCCAATACACTGCCCTCTTGCGCAGGAACTCATCCCTCCGAAAGCCATGCTGCTCTCGCGCATCCACGTCCCACCCGCACTCAAGATACAGGTCCTTGATGCCGCGCGTCGCCCGCCACACAGCGTACTGGGCGTGCCACTTGGTGGCATCGACGGGGCCCCAGTCCCTGGGCGGCTGCGCCTCGCCAGTCACGGGATCCAGGGGTGCTTCAGCAAAGAGCGGGGAGGAGAAGTCGACCTCGCCAGAGGGAGTTGCGAGGTTGTCGAGCCGGCGGTAGCGGTCAATGAGGGGCCCGATGACTTGGCGCGGTGGGAGGGCTGTGACGTGGGAATAGTCGTTCGTGTCGGATAGACCATGGTCGAAGGGCTTCCAAGGTGTGAGGAGTCCTTGATAACGACTCGTCAGTCATGAAGTAGAGTAAAAGAGGATAAAAATTCACTCTACCGGTCTGCAGGCTAATTTAACTCACCAGTCCCCACATCATATATCCATTCAACCCCGTAGACGGCGCTCTGCGTGAGCTTGAGCGCCGTGGGCGGCATCAATCCGTCACTCAGCAATTCGCGTCGCCACTCAAAGTCGCCCTCGTCCAGATCCTCACCTAGATACGACAAGGCATAGGTGCTTGGCATCAGTTCGCAGCCCGACCCGTGTTTGTACGTGTGGTCGCCGGCGAGGAACGGGAGCGCTGACATCAGGGACACGGCTTCGGGCGCGAACCCCGCCGCCCCCGCAGCGTCGGCGTTGACTGAGCCCGCTGTATGAGGCGGCAGGAAGATGTTGACGTTGACGTTGATGGTGGGCGACTCGGAATCGGAATAGGAATTTGCGGGTGGGAGGGCGCCGAGTATGTCTAGGAGGGTGTAGAGCTCGGTGAGAGCGTCAATGAGCTCGGCATGAGCATGTTGAACCTGGTCTGGTGCCATTTTGAGAAAGGCAGAAGTAATCCTGGCGCGGGAAATGTCACCGCTTCTTCTGTGGGGAGTTTATAACGGGTACGTATGAAGATAGACCAGGAAGTGTGACATCTTACTGTAATGCTGTTGTGCCACCCGGATTTACCGTTGCCCGTTAATTATAGGAAGTACATGACAAATGTACCTATATATACGGTACCTCGGTATATCACATTCTACTTATCCCGTATCTGACTAGAATAACGCTGAAAGGATTTGATCATACCCCGATTATATATAGGGAGCTATAATAATACAGATAATTATGCTCAACCTCGTATGATAGGAACCGGCCGGGGCAGGGAGATGAAAATGATTGTGAGAGTCGAGTCTGTCGTACAGGGCGCGGATGCGTCACTTGTCGCAAGTGAGTGCCTTCTTGAAGCTCTCCATCTACACTGGGTTGCCCCATTCCTCGTAGAGTTCACATAGGAGCTTCCAAGTCCCACTCGGTTTCCTTCTCTCCTTGGGTGGGCACATGAGGCACTCATTACCCCGTTTTGTTGCATTCCTCGATAGTTCCCTCCAGACAATCCATAATGTCAGGCATCCGGGTATCGACTCTAGGGAGTTCCTTCTAGAGTGAATCGGGGTCCAGAGAAGACATCTCCTCCTTTGATCCCTGGAAGTGAGCCCAGTCGAGTGGGACTGTCTTGTAGTACTCAGCCTCGACGAAGTGCTCCAGGCAGTTCAGTAGAATGCGTGTTCCCTCATTCCAACTGGCGCGAATATTGACATCTCCCAACTTGTTGATCCATGCCTCGAAGCTACTAAATCTTGGATGCACCGAGCCCTTCCCCTTGGTTCTGAGCTTGCGGAGTTCTTCCACCCATTTCTGGACTTCTTCATCGGTAGGAGGCCTGTCATCTACTTCTTCTTCCACCTCTGTTTCTGCTCTGAACTCGTCCATATCCTCCAGTGGCGGCAAAGATGGATGTGTGAGGAAGAGCTTCTTGTCAGGAACCAAGTCTTCCAGCGGAATCCCCATCTTCTTTGCACACTTGAATGTCTTCCCAAGACAGTCATGCAGGTAGCTCATCTGGAAACCGGCCAACATCTCGTGTGGCTCCTTGGAACTCATGCCCGGAAACATGGGAGGAAGTGGAGGGCTAGATTCTCCGTGGTGTCTCCCCTATCCACTTGTCCGTATCATCTCCAGATCTCCATATGATTCCACGTTAGTTCCCGAGGGTTTCAGATTCCCCACGCCTCCGCCGGCCCTGTTTCGGGTCTTCTCTTTGCTTGCGGGCCCTTGGCGGCTAGCTTCTGGTCCTGGTCGATCTCATTCTTCCGGTCTTCGCTGGGTGGCGCATCGAATCTGCAGTGAAGCCATATACCCTAGGGTAAGGCAAGCCCATACAGCCAGATCCATCGGAATATGGTCCTGCGTAAAGCTAGAGATGGACTCGCATAGTCCATTAGCTGGTGATTGACTGAGATCCTCGGACGGCAATTCTCCATACTGGCAATCGGAAGAAGGGTGGTGACATTTCGGGAGTCTTGTAGTCCACATTTATGATTTCATTGGGTGCTTGGTGAGTCTTGATGGAGTCGAAGAAGGGTAGCGGTCTGCCTTTCTGAAATGCGTCCTTCATCTGCTGAAGGAACCCTAGTTCAGATTGATCTGGCTGCATGACCGCCTCCTTGGAAGATACAAACGTTTTCATGCCCATGACAGCATTCGTGGAGAAAACATCGATCATGGGAATGGCGAACTGACCGCACCTGGACTTGTCATGAACCCTCTCCAGAGCCACTCCTGCCGTAGGCGCATTGTTTCCCAGCGCCTCCTTCCACGAAGCCTGGTTCCTCTCCATCTAGAAGCAAACTCAAATACGGGTAGCTTCTGGCTCGACTGGCGAGGTTTGGAGTACCGCATGAGGACAGGAATCATGATCTTGGGGTCTTAGCCGTAAGGTAGGCCCCATTCCTGGAGGGAATCCCCAGCAACAACAGGTAAACCTAGAAACCCCGTGGCCTGTACCCGCCGGAGTACTTGAGTTTCCACCCATTTCCCTTCCATGTCGCAAGCGTGATCACTCTCAACTCCTTCCAACAACGGGACGGCTGGGGAAGAGGGGCTTGGCCTGGAAGCTCTTGCCTTTTTCGTTGGCGAACTAGTATCTTGCCTCATGAAGGCGTTTGTTCCGTTGGTCCAACTTACTAGTCGTAGAAGCGGTCGTTCGGGAAGGCCCAGCGAAGGAAGCTGGTTTCAACTTCTGAACTTTTGAGCTGAAAGTCCCTGTACTGGGAGAATGAATGCGAGAAAACGGCGACTGGGTAGTATAATTTGGTAAAATAAGAAGGAAGCTTATTAGTCGGGTGCATTCCGGTCAAGGATGTGGAGAACAAATACAAGATTTTAGACGAGACTCAGGGGTAGTTCCGGATGAAAATAAGTGGTAGTATAGCTTACCTCTTCCGAAGTTCTTGGAAGCCCTCAACTACTTCAAGCCTACTCCGTTCTCTCCTATTCCAGTAAAAGAGCATGATAGGCTTCCTGAGAGAATAGGCCATTATCAGGAAGAAGGGGACTAGGAGAGAAGAGTTGAAGTCCATGTGAACATGCTCGTCCTTGAGGCGCAGCTTTCTTGGAAGAGGGTGCAGTTTTGACGTGTGGGCACTTGACGGAGACTTGAGGGGAGATAGATGTAGGTGGAAGTAGGCCAGTCCAGGTGCTCATATGAAGATCTCAAGGTGAAAAGAAAAGGGGAAGTGGGAGAGGCTTTGGTGGTAAACACTGAAACGAAAAAGGGGTCAAGGCAAGGCAAGGCAAGGTAAGCAAGCAAGCAAGTATGTTATCCAGTTCCAAAGAGCCCCAGGGGTATGTATTGTACACAAAACTACAACGAGCTCCAATCTCTCTCTCTCTCTCTCTCTCTCCCCCTCTCTCTCTACCCTACTTTCCCGTCGTGTCTTGTATCTCCCTCCCTCCCCCTCCCCCTCTCCTCTCTCCCACACAAACGTGCGCACGCGCGCGCGCAACACAGAAATATTCGTTCCTTTCATAACAGCATTAACTCATAGTCATCAAGCACGCAAGCACGCAAGCGCCACGCCCGGCCGGTCAGGACACAGTCCCACCACCCACCATACCAAGTCCTTCCTGCCTGCACCCAGCTTCATATATCCCTCCATATCATGGCCTCGAGCTCGCACGCCTGAAGACACGCCCGGCCCCGCCCTACACCATACTTCACAATTCTCCCTCTACTCCCCCCGCCCACGGTAACCCCCCATCTGCGAGATCGAACTCATCAGCCCGCTCCCAGGCCGCGCAAGCCCACTCCCAGGCCGGGCGATCCCCGTCGTAGCATTACTCTGCGTCCGCCCGTGCGCGTTCGCCGCCGCGCCGCCCACGCCCCCGATCCTGCTCTGCCCGGGCGGCTTCAGGCCCGACGGGGCACCGCCGCCACCCGGCCTGCCGATCATGCTGGTCCGGAAGCTGGATTTGGTCCCGGGGAGCCCGCTGGGGCCCGGGCCCGCGGCGGCCGCCTTCTTGGGCGTGGTCGTGGCCGGTCTGGCGAGGCCGCCGCCCGTGTTGGACCGTGCTGGCACGGGAGCCGAGGCCCGCTGGGGTACTCGTTTGGGGGTCGTTGAGGAGGCACGGTGCATGGACTGCTCCTCGTGGTCTTGGTCCTGGTGCTGCCGTTTGTTGTGGCTGCTGTTGTTGTTGTTGTTGTTGTTGTTGTTGTTGTTTTGAGGGGCGGTGCTCTGCTGAGCCTGCATCTGCATCAACTCCTCAGCCAGCGTGACCAGCTCGCCCTTCTCCACGCGCTCGCCCTCGAGCTGCTGTCGGAGGTCAGCATTGTCGTGCTGAACCGTCCTCACCACAGCCTCGAGCTTCTCGACCTCGGCGTGCAGCTCCTTGATCTGCGCAGAGTCCTTAACCGTCTGCTGTCTGCGCTCGTCCTCGAGGGCGCTTCGCTCCAGCTCCACCTTGGTGATGGTGGTGTCGCGGCCGACCTTGAGCTCCTCGTTCTCCCTGACCAGCATCTCGAGCCTGCCCTCGAGCTCCCTGATCTTCTTATCCCAACGTCCCTCGTAGGTCTTCTTGAGCGCGGCCACCTTCGCCTCGTGCTTCTGCTTGTAAGCGGCGTGGAGCTCCCTAGCAACCTTCTCGACCGCCATCTCTATCTCGCGCTGCGATGTCTTGTCGCGTGGGCTCTTGACGCCGCCTGGCGAGACAGCCGCAGAAGCCTCGGCGCTAGCCTCGCGCGCGCGCATCATGGCCATCCGGCTCTCAGCCTCCTGGGCCATCATCTCGGCGGCCTCACGACGGCCTTCTGACTCCTCGAGCTTGGCCTCGAACTCGTCCCTCTCCCGCTGGTTGACCAATATTTCTTCCTTCACCTGTCGTAGGACAGTCTCCATCTCCCTCCCACGTTTCTCCCATAGGTCTTTCTCCTCGGAAAACTGCTCGCGCATGCTGCGCTCCTCACGGAGCTGTTCCATGGCATCTCCAGCGCGCTTCTCCGCCTCCATGAGTGCTGTTTTGAAAGATGTAACCTCGGCCTGTTTCCCGCTTAGGGTGGCCTTCAGGCTGCTGATCTCAGACATGAAGTTCGATTTCAGACTCTCTAGCTCGCGGGCGCTGATACTTGGAACGCTGCGGGGTGTAGGCATCGGCGGGATGTCAAAATCAAGCAGGTTGGCAATGCTCTGTCGTTGTGGAGTTTTCTTGGCGTCCGCCATGGTCATCGCTTTTGTGGGGGAGGTGCGTCCTCCGGCAGGAAAGCGGAGGTTGTCTGTAAAGTCGAGCAGGTTCGAGGCGCTGGAATCGCGGCTAGGGTCTCCCCGTGCAAGTTGTGTGGGCGTGCGTCCACCCAGACGGGCAAAGGTGGTCATGTTCGGAATGGCAGAGAAGGTGCTAAATGCGCTGTTCATGGTCTCGTCGCCTACAGCATCGTCGAGGTTACCGGCATCACTTGGGGGAGTGTGGGATTCCGCAGATCCTTTGACAGTAGCGCCATCCTCTTCCATAGGGCTGTCTTGGTCGTCGTCGTCGTCATCCATGCTGCTGATGGAGTCCTCAAAGACTTCGATGGCATGCTTGACGCCTGGGTTTTGGGCGATTGCCTCGTCCAGTGACATCTCCCTCTCTTGGATCCTCGGCTGTTCCGGCTCGCTCAGATTTCTCTCTCTTGCCGGTGGCTGCATAGACTGTGGTCGCGATCGGGGAGTGTTGGCAGTGGCATCTATCGAGTTGACCTTGATGGGGAATCGTCGCATGGGAGAGATGGATTTTCGCGGGCTCTTGGGAGTAGAAGGCGGAGCCAGCTTGTCTTCTGACTCGGGTATGGGACCCTCTGTGCTGGATCGTTGGAGCATCTTCAACGGGGAGATATCGGTGCCGGTCATGATGCGCGAGCGTCGCTTGTCTCTAGAAGGCGAGAGGTTTTCTTGATTTGATGTCTGGCTCTGGCTGTCAACGTTGTTGACAAAGGGGGAGCTGTTGGAATCGGCCGTGTCGATGGTACCGATGGTGGTGTGAGGCTGTTGGACGGATTCAACGGCGTCTTCGAATTGATCATCGATATCCATAGGATCCGTTTGGGGAACCACGATGTTGAGTGCTGAGTCCTGCATTGGTAACAGAGAAGTTCTCATCTGTCGCCCGAGCGGAGGTTGTCTGAATCTCGCTTTCCCGTCTCCTGAATGGATGTAGGGAGTGGTCTGTTATATCAATTACAGTATAGGTAGAGTAGACATTCGTATCGTGTCGTCGTGTCCCGTTCAGGGCTGTTACAGTGTCATAAGAGTAGATTAGATTAGGGATGGAGAGCACTGTGGATGATGTGAAATTATTGTGGACGCAGCGGGTTGCGCACTGTTGCTTGCTGTTGATGTTTGTTCGTCAATTACGGAATGCAGGTTGCAGTCTCCCCTCCTCCAGGGCTCTCCAGTTTCCCCCTCCCCTCCTGAGAATTGCAGTGGTGCCGTTCCTTTGTACTGAATCCCTTAATTTCAGGTGGGTCCAGTTGTCCAGGCAAGGCCTGGCCAAGGCTGATGTCAACTGATGTCAACTAGTTCAGCCCAGTAAGTCCAGCACTGACTCAACTTTTGGCCCCGAAAATATATACATAGTAAAAAAAACAATGGCCCGATGCCGCTTGTCAACACGGCAACGCTACTGTGCAACACCAAACGGGGGCGAATGAGTGGTCTGTGCATCCCACCCACAACCACTGCACCTTGGCGTTTGATGTACCAGGACCCGCCGTTTTCATCCGATTGTTTTACATAGTGAGTGACTGACTGAATTGGACAGACTGATTCACATATATGTCTGTCGGTCTATACTATCCATTTCTCATCCCATCTTGGTTCAAGCATATACTTACTTGGTAGCCCCATATGAGCAGGATATCCACACATATCTCGAATCAGATCTGGCATATGTATGAAGATGTGCATACGTATCGGTGTATTCGGACCCTCATCTCCACCTGCATGAAGTCAGTCCAAGTTCTATGGGACCCCAAGATGGCCCCAAAATGGCCCCAAAATGACCCCAAAATGGATCTAGCTGGTACTGATGAGAGGTAAAATTGACCCATGAAACAACACTTAATTCCAGAAAGCAAATAAATCATTCCAAGAGACCCCGAACCCGGAACTTGTCTCAATTGCTGCAAATCCAACCTTTTCTGTTTCTGCTTGTGCTTCTGCGTCTGCATCCGCTTCTGCTTTTGCATTCTATCGGCAACTGTTGGATATTTACTACCTGATGGTTGTCTCATTCCTACAATTACAAGAGACACAGAAGAAAACCAACAGATGCCAACGGGACGGGGGCCTCCTGGAGCTCTGGCATGCGCCGCCCACGTGCAGACTACTTTAGCTTCACATGAAACCTCACCACTCACGGACATCAACGTCAGACCCTCAGCTAGCTCTATTCTGGAATGACTTAGACCACGGATTCTAGAACAAAGGCAAATGGAACTCGGGGCGGGGGGGCCTTTAGGGATATGTGACAAGCACAAGTGCCAGCCCTACCTACCCACACATCCCGTCCCGTGTGCCCGAGGATAGTCGACGACAGCAGTCAAGTCCCGTGTGTTTATCATACCAATCTGGGGATTCAAGCGTGAAGGTGGCAGGATAGCTAGTTGAGGGCCCTCGAAACACCCCGGGCTAGAAGAAAGCCGCGTCCCAAACTGCAATCCCGCCATCTGGCCTCAGACCGTACGCAGCCATGCCTGTCACAGGATAGCACTTACAGGCACAGGAACACGCCGAGTATTTTCAATCGTCTAGGTCTTTGTATTTGTCACTGTCAAGCTGAAGGGCCTTTTAAATTCCGTCATGAGCTCGTTACATGAGATGGGTAAACTCATCCATATCCAACAGCAACTTGGATTATCTGCAAAAAGCAACGTCCACAACCCCTCTTCCCATCCATTCCCTCCCAACTTCCTCCCCCTCAAAAACAACACACTGGCTTTTCGGTTGGTCGAAGAGAATAGAAAATTCGTAAGTCGTCATCAGAGGCCAAGTGACACATTGGAAAAGGAAAACAGTAAAAGAAAAAAAAAAGAATTTGGTGCGAGGCTCAAGCTGTTCATGCAGAAAGCTGGGCTTAAAGAGAAAATAAAAAACAATCCGGCCCGTTTCTCCCCTTTCGCCTGTATCCATCGGCGTCCTGGGTATAGACAGTTCGTGCTTGTGGCCCCAATATTCTGCTGGCTGTGTCTCACGGTGCCAGATCATTTGCGTTTTTCGTTGAAGCCATATTTGCTTTTTGTTTTGTTTTGTTGTAATGAAGGTAGAAATAAAGGATTGCGATGTTGCCGTGGGTTGAGCCCAGACCTGGTTCCATCACAGGCCCGGCCGTTCCCCACAGCGTCTGGCTTCGCGCAGCCGAGAAAATGCAAATGACAAGGCTCCTCTTTCGTGGTGATAAAACCTCTCATGCAGATCCATAAGTCGTCAACCGTTTACGTCCATCGTGGTAGTGCACTGAACACACAGAATTTGTGTGGAAAACAGATCTTCCGGTCGTTAAGCGTCATCATCGCGTCTTGTCCCTGGCGGAAGGTCGATGAATCGTGTCATGTTGTCGCAAGAATACAAGTGTAGATTGAACAAGAAAAATGAGTGTTTCGTCGCGATCCCCCCAGGTCGGGCGATGGGTCGATACAGACCAAGTTGTGTTTAGCATTAGCCATTCCGTCATGAAGACTCATTTGTCGGGACCCCAAAGATGCCACAACGCCTCTATCATTTTACCCAGCCAGAGTCAGAAGTCGCAAACGCACCAATCCCGGTCCCCGTAGATCCTATCTCCGTCGAATAGGAGCAGCAACAGCAGGGGCGGGTTGATAGACTGGCGGTGCCGAGTCGAGCGCCAAGGTCTTGCGTCGCTTCATCTCCATCCCAGGTCCACCGCTGGGAGGCCGTTCGTCCTCCTCGTCCCGGCCGCGTTTCATCCCGCCAGAAGAACCGTTCAGGGAAGCGGGCGCGTACCCATTCTGCATTGAAGAGTTCATGTCGGCTTGCGACGCGTATTCGCCGTTTGTCGGCCCCCGATCATTGCTCACTACATTGTACATGCCGGACTGACCGGATGTCCGGGGAGGTGTGTTGTAGCCTGAGGGTGGATAGTACGCCTGAGGGGGAGCAGCGCTGCGAGGTGTGGATCGACCCGAAGCGCCTTGGTGGCCAGCAGATCCAGCCATCTCTGGAGAAAGATGTGAATGTTCGGACTGGATAGGGGCCAAAGGAGGTGCACTATAGTTATACTGCGTGTTGCCACCATCATATGTGCCCCGGTCGTGCGTGTACTCAGTCTCATGTTCGTGCTCTGCCTCTTCATCAGGGCCCTGTTGAGAAACGTGTTCGCTGCCTTGACTTGGGTAGCCGTTCGAGGGCTTGTTGTCTTGGTCGGCAGGAATGCCTGCTATCGAGGGACGGCTTGAAGGCGGGCCCATCTCACTCTTCACGTAGCTGCCCTGTCCATACATCGAGCGGTCCTGAGGACTGGTGTTTGCATGCTGGTATGTAGACTGAAGAGACGGCGCAGCGTACTGTTGCCGCGAGTTATCGTACGGCTGCGTCGCGGGTGGGTAGGAAGACATGCTTTGGATGCTGCTCCCAGGTGGAGTAGTAGCTGGAGTGGTGGGCATTGAGCGAGCATTGCTGAGGCTGGTGTCGATGGACATGGGGTTAGTACCTTGAGAACCGTTCATCCCCTGTTGTTGTGGCCATTGGTAGTTGTCGGCCCCCATGCTTCCCATCACACTTGAAGCACTCGTAGGAGGAGTGGGGAACGTGTGGGCACGGTCAAGGGAAGGCCGGCCATGAGATGGTATAGGCGGCTGTGGGCCGGGAAGTGCCATCGAGTGGTGGTGATGATGCTGTTGCAGGGAAGGTAATGGGGCTGGTGGCTGCGTGTTTCGCATCTGTGTCTGCTGCTCCTGCTTACGGCGTTCAGCAGCCTGCATGACCTGTGTCGTCCGGTTCTGGTTGGTTGGGTGGTAAAGGAGTGCACCAATGTTGTGTACAAACAAGGGGTACAGCAGCTCGGTGATCTTCTCTTTATTGGCAAAATCCAAAGCCCTCTCGAAGGGAATCCTGTTGCGGTGTCAGAACTAAAAAGCTTTGCAAGATTGAGGTCACGACTTGAAACGTACCAGACACCCTTGAGGTGCATTGGACCGATTTTCACAACGTGTCGGACCTTCTCACTCTTCAAGATTCCATCTCGCCTGCCTCTGGTCATACCTGCAACATTGAGCAGCTTGGTACCGTTGATCATGTGGTTATCTATAACAACATTAGTCTCGCTATGTTCCCGGTCACGAAGCGGAATTGATGGAATGGCAAAAACTAACCTTCTCTCCGTGCTACGCAGATACCCCTGGCCTCGACTTGGAAACACAGACTGCCCTCATCCTCCCAGAGTGTTGCTGTGACCCGGGGTTTCATGCCTGGAGGTGCTACCTGTCCAGTGGTGTCGAAACCACTGTACTGGTTGGGCATGCCTGGCTGTCCCGGAAGCGGAAGAACGTTCTGAGGCATGCCGCCAGACACTGGGGCCGCGGGTGGGGAAGTGAGGCCACCTCCGTATCCATATTGAGGGTACGGGTGAGGATTTGCCGAGTACTGGGCAGGGCCAGGTTGCAGTAGAGGTGGCTGTGGTGGAGGATAGTGTGCCATGGAGGAGGTGACTGGGGGCGGCGCAGAACCGTGAGACATGTGTGGTTGAGCGGGGTAGTACATGCTATTCGGATCTTGAGGTGGTGCCTGATTCATTGCTGGGTACGCCTCGTAGCCTCCTGAGGTGGTGACAGGTCCTGGTATCGCAGGATACTCTGAAGACGAGGGAGTTGGCGGTGTCTTTGCTCCAAGTGACGGGGCAGCTGATGTATATGAAGACTGAGATCCTGCGTGTGAACTCGTCGAAGACCCAAGAGAGCTACCCGGGGGCGATCCCGTACTGGTCGAGTATGCCTGTTGCGAGTGGACTGGAGGCAATGTAGGCAGTCTCTCGTTCATGTACGTTGGACGCGGCGCGGTATAATACGGGATGTCGGACTGACCCCGGGTCGGCACTTGGGAAATCGACGGTAGATCCAGCTTCTCGGTGTTTCTGTCGTTAAACATGAAAACGATTGCGTGACCAGGAAACGGTCAAATTCTACCGGTAAGCTAAGCCCACGGAATCGATGAGAATACGACAAGCGGGAAGATTGACCAGCCCCACCAACAGATAGCACAAAATGACACAGAGCCGCCAGAAAATGCAATTGGCCTATTCGTGAACTGAGGTAGGTGGAGGGTGAGTGGGCGTGATTCGCAAGTCCTGGAAGAGCCTTGTCGTAACGGGTCGTGACGTGAACAATTGTGCTCAAAAACTTGTCATTGAATCGCCTTGGTTGTTCGAATCCAACAGTTTGGACGAGAAATAAGGACGACCTGGTAGGGGAAGAAGTTTGGGGACTCCTTTCCTGTCAGGGATGTAGAGTTGGGATCCGGTTCTCAGGATCGTTGAGGGCGTCGTTAGCTTGAGCGCCGCAATTGTCTTAGCCAAGTCACGGTGGATGAGCTGTCGCTTGACTTGTTTGACTTTTCAACGGACAGGATCACGAAAGCCTAGAACAAGCTTCTCGTCACTAGATTCTTTGCAACAGCAGTCAGTTTCCCAGTTCCTTGGTACCGGCGCGTCGAAGGGGGACGAGTGCAAGCGCATCTCGAAGAGAGACCGTTGGCAAGCTGTTTGTCTGTGCATATGTGGGGGCGGAAGGCAGTTGGTTGCTTACCTCTGCCTGACCTGCTGCTATCTCTCCTCGTACGAACGATTGCGGAAGTCGGGCGACTTGTGATGAGAGAAAAGTGGCGAGAGGAAGTGGGAGAGGTAAGAGGTAAAAGGAAGAAAGGAAGATCTCGAGGAGAGTTCTGGCGGTAGTGAGAGGAGAGGTTGATGGAGGATGGGGAGGAAGGTCAAGGTAGATCAGAGAGAAAACAGAACTACGAAAGAGTATGTAAACCTGGACAACCCACTCTCGACCAGGGGTCTTGGTCAACGCTACTATGTATGTATGTATGTACTGTTACCACGGGTGGTCTTAGATTAGAATGGGTAAGTCCACGCCTGCAACAAAAGACGAGAGAAAACCAGACCAGGGTGGTTTTGATGGATTCCCTTCTCCCACGGCGAGCCTTTTTGCTGTGCTCAACTGGACTGGACTGGACTGACTGGCTGGGGAGTGGGAGTGGATTTTTGGGACTGGGGACTTCTCAAGTGGTGGTACATACATACCAAAAGACACACACAGTGAGTGAGGAAATGGAGGTCCCCAAGAGGTCCAGGTAACAGTAGGCAGGGTCTCTTCTGGAGGCGGGTGCGGAGTACCGTGTACATAGTAGGGGTATGAAGAGCGGGGGGACGGTGCTCAAGGCACGAAGTGGCACTTGCTCCGGTCTGCCACTTGCCCACTGCCCAGGCTGCCAGGATAAGGTGGGTAATTCCAAGCGGGCAGGAGACATGGTGGAGTCGGTGGGCTAGGTGGGTTTGTGTTGTCAGGCCTGGGTCTGGGGTCTGTCTGCCTCGTCTTGCTCTTTTCCCCACTGAAGCTCAAGGTTGCTGTGATCTGTCTGGTCCGGGGCAAGGATCAGAGGTGGACGGAGAGTGGGTACGAAGACGTTGGGTCCCCTGGTCCACCTGGGCACGTCGGTCCAACTTGGGTTCAACTTCAACTGGGTTTTGGGGAGGGGGAAGGGGGGGCGTGCGGAAAGAAGACAAGCTACTTCCGTACTTTCTTCCTGCACCTGCAGGGTTCAATGCTGTTCTGGACATGGTGGATCCTGCATCGGGGGCCGTTCGCATCCGCGGTACCTTCGCTAGCATTTACTGCCCCAGGTGGATAAAACTATGTGTTTACCTACATATTCCGTACTTGGTCCGGAACTTGGGACTGCAGGTATCTCCAGACTTTATAGCCAGAAAGGAGATATGCAGCGACCTATATATAACGATAACAGATTTACAATATGACAACTCAGTAGATGGATGTGCAGCCAAAGAACTTCCTACTCAACCGTGCTTCCTTCTAATGGCCTCCACAAGCCACAAGGCTCACTCCCGTTCCTTCTGTGTGAACTGAAGCACCGGGTGAGGTAGGAACAACAGCCTCAGGCCTCAACAGGACGGAAAGAGGTAGGGGGCGTGACTTTACGAGGTTGCACCAACGATGAGGGGTGAGAGACTTTTGGCATGACTTTTCCGCTGGGTGGATCCCTGAACAAGGGTATGTGGGGGTTTCCTTTGCCCAGCATTGTGGGTGGGGCTCGGCCACATCAACGTCCACGGGCCCGGTAAAGTGCGAATATCTCACCATCTTCCTATAGATGTACTGTGTCCATCCCCGCCCGCCGTTGTGGGTACAGTACCTGGGTACATATGTACAAGCATACCGCGTGCCCATGTATAGTGGTGGCTCGAGCTTGATTGCAGACCTCACCGTTGAACCGAACGTTCTTATGGTATATGTGCCGGCATTTATAGGTAAGGGCTCCTTGATATCAAAGTCAAAGCTGAGAACCTGGCAAGCTGGATGGATTTCATCACTCTTTCCATGGAATCTGGAATACCGTATAGTGTACATGGCTGGGAAGGCGGTTGAACATACGATACGGTACGGCCAGTCTCCGCTAGTTTCGGTAGTCAGCTGCTACACAGCAGTACTAAACTTTCACTGTCCCCGGCTTCGTGGCCAGCGCAGAGCAACGCCCGAGAGGAAACCCTTGAAAGTCAAAAGGTCTCGGCCGAGCATCTGGGGTTATCTAGCCACTCGCTCAAATATGCGCGGTACTGTTAGCCTACCAATACTTCACTATATGCCGTACGGATCCTCTCTGAATATTAGCTTTTGTTCTCATGACTATGTACTGCATTGCATAGATGTGTTGTACTGATAGCTCCCGGGGCCGTGGTACATTTGGGCCGATTCGACAGGAGCCCTTGTTGTTTGTTATCTCTTGCTGACAGATACCGTAGATGATCTCCAGGGTACTATATATATATATATACAGTTATTGTAGTACAGATGCAAACTTCGTCGCGGGGAGAACCTGTCGCTGTCGGTCAATTGGATCTACTATGCGTAGAACTTGCCTCGACTCTTCCCTTTGATGAGGGGCCCGCCATTTTTCTTGCATGCAGAGCACATCGATCTGGCATACGGAATTCATGGATGCTGCTCATGAGACACTGCCCTGTGCACCACTGGTCGTCAGTTTCCAGATGCTCCCCACCTCTCACAACCCGTCATCGTCATCGTCAGCCACCCATCCGCAGGACTTTTGACCAAGGTTGTGTGTGTAGTGTAATAAGCCATCCTCAGCCGCGACCCTGTTGAGATGCACAAACACAGTCTGGCATGCAGGGAGCTCTAATCTGTACCGCCTCCATTGGACCTCGGAAGTGATCGGCACTCAATCCTGGGCCGGGGCAGCTCCTTCCTTTATCGACGAATCACAAAATTCGAGCGATCCGAGGACAGTGAGATTTGTTCAAGACCACACCGTCCTTGCTGGACAGTGGCCGTATCAATTGGCCACCTGGCCAGCAAAGTCGTTGCACAGTCGTATCCTTTTTCATTTGACAACGAAGAATGTATTCCGTATCTGTCTTGTCGAGCAACATCTGGTGGCGTGAGAGCAGCATCAATGAGAACAAGTCACTTGTCCGCGGAATCGGAATGCTCATGCCTGTCCAATCAGCGCTATTGTAGAGATTCGAGGGCTTACACAGTTTTTGACTGTCAGGTCTAGAGCGCACCAAATCCAACCGGTTTTTTTTCTTATTCTTTTCTTCCTCTTTCAAATAAGCTTCCATCTTGCGTCGTGGTCTGGCTGGTTTTGTGAGGGGTGGGATGGGAGGAACATTTGACGTATGGAGAAGACGCCCGATGCGAGAGTCCTGGCCAGAAGTCTCCAGCGCAGGCCAATGCTGACTTCCCCGTCCTTGCAGAGTTGCAATGCCGCACTCGCTTGAGCCCTGACCAAGGCAGGGGCCGAGCGCACAAATGTACCAGTGTACTTCATTACTTTTGAAGCGCACCAGGCGCACCCGCGCGGCAGCCTCTTGGCCACCTGGGCAGTTCTGCAGGTGATTACTCGCACCCAGACATTTTATCATATCGGCGGCGTGCTGGTCTTGATTCAGCCCTGCCGGATATTGATGGCTGCAAAAGAACGAACAATTGCCGCTGGAGAATGGAACAGCGAACTGACTGTTGAAATTAATGGGTATCAATGTATGTAGAGAGATGCCGTTTGTCTGGCCTTCTCGGACGTCCAATGAAGCGTCAGAACGGGTAAAGCGTGCTGCTCCAGTGCGGCACAGCACCAGTGGAGCGACCAGATCAATTATCTTGGAGACACCCCCTTGTCAATCCCGAGTGTCAGATGTGGTGGGAGGCTGGAGCAGACCACCATCTTTCGACTTGAGACCCTGCTTGCAACCTGGTTCCTGTGAAGAGAATGGAAGGTGATGGGTGATGGTACTGTACATGATATCTATGTAGAGCTCGACTTAGTGATGATCCTGCCGCCACGACCGTGTTACCACCATGGTGGCAACTTGCAATGCAGATGCAGACGCAGACGTGGACAGCAGCGAGCGCTGGCTGCAACCTTTCAGTCTTTGCAGAGTGTCTGCCAGGCCGCAAGGTCAGCCCAGCAGAGACCCTGGGTAGACCAAACTAACTTTGGAACTCGGGGAGACATATGGTCCAGGGGGGTCAGCGCTGAGAGCGATGCAATGCAGTCCATATACTGTACCAAAGCAGCAGCATTCAGCATCCTGTGCAGATCACTTGCAATCATGCAGTTTGTCTGCTCTGCATGCCTGTATTAGATGCAGATTCAGACAGTAGTAAGATCCATGACGATGTTTGCGATCTTTCGGTACATGTCCTTTTCCGACCTTGAGAGAAAGAAAACGAGGCTGGTTTGGCTCTGGTTGAAACCCCAAGACACAAACAAACGGTGGACGGTGTGCGTGGACGGTGGACTGTAGACGGTAGCGAAAACGGATTGTCTAAACTTGACATCCATCCATGGATCATCCAGTTCGCTGAACGGGATATTGATAGATTGCCTACCAGCATCGTAACTTCCCAAAGTTCCCACACGCCTCTTCCTCCCCGGCACCCAGCAACACTCGAATGCTTGCTGCAATGCACGATTGGCGCAGACGCAGGCCTTGCAACGCTCGAGGCGCGCATGAACGCCTCATCGTCTCCTTTTCATTTACCTCGGTATCTCCACGGCTAAATCTACATACATCGTACACCATCTTCGAAACCGCCCCACGATGCCACTGGGATTGCTCGCCGCATCGAGTTGTGCCTTAGGTGCTATGGTGTGCATGCAGCACGGAGGCGCTGGAGATCTCTACATCGCATGTACATACATAATTCCCCGGTCAGGGCTGCCAGGCTGAAGGCCAAAGGATGATCTTGGTCTGTCCAAAACCATAGCCTCGATCTTGCCTTTCGCTTACTATCCGACAACCGAGCCCTCCGCAGAGCTCCCATCCTTCCGGCAGACGCAACATGATAGCAGAGTCTGTTTCACAGCAGTCGCTGTTCTGCTTGGCCTAAACCTTGAGATGCTGGGATTCTTTCCAGCCTCCAGCAACATTGACGATTCACTATGTACTACCGAGTACATCTCAACTCCACCAGAGTATACAATACGACTTCGTTCGAATTAAAGGTGGACCATCCAATGGCGACGCCTCGGAAAAGCCTTTGTGCGCACTCAGCAGCCTCATTGTTATCTATTCACAGGGGCTGTACAAATATCCATCGTCTTTGACGTCCTTCTCGCTCAGAGTCAGTCTATCTGGCAGATCACCACGCTTACCGTCTGACATCTGACTGTACGGCTGCCGCTGTAAGCAAGGAGGAAGGAATGTCAGGCCCACTTGGGATAAACTAACAGACTGGGTTCTTACTGCTAGAGCTTGATTCAACGATTCTGACCCAGTCTGTTTAGCCTCTAAGCAATCCTCCCGGAACACGAGGATTCTACATCGTACCCTCAGTCCATTGAACGGTGCCTCGAGGTATGTTCAGAGACGTTGTACACCACCATGCGCTTATAGGGTCTCTGTTGGAGATCTCCCGATTGCTTGTTGCTGTTCAGCATCAGGCTTGTGTGGGGGCGTTACGACGGAGGCTCCAATGCAAGATTCCGAACAATGCCCCAGCGCCCATATCAAATCTCACAGGAATGCCACAGCCGGCACCGATTGCCTGAGTCTGGGCTCCTCTGGCCCGTCTGCAGTGCACTGGCCCTGTGGCCCTGCAGCCTGGGGGGAAACTGCCTGCAGGTGCAGGTGCAGGTGCATGTGCAAGAGGGACTTGGGGACTTGACCGAAGCTAAACAAGCACTTCTCAACTCGGCAAGCAAGTCATGCATACGTTTATTTAGAGTTTATTGGCATTAGCACAGATGATGGTGCTCTTCACACCATCACGAGGTAAGCGTTTGCTCAGGTTCGAAATGTTCTCCTTCCCTGGATATTGTCAGAGTCGACTCCGCTCACCTTCGAGCGTGATTCCCTTTGTTTACGACTGTGAGCGCGGAGGGGCTTCCCGTTCAAAATACATGGTAACGTGTGCAAGCTTGATACGACCCCAGTACGGGTGTGAACGTATCATTCTTCGAGCAGACGATAAAGATACCGCTTTCGGTCGAGTCGAAGTCGTGGTCAACGGGGACTGGTCAGAAAAGCCATTGTCACTCAATGTTGATTGTCACTCGGGCCCAAACCACCCGTCTAATGCCTCTACCAACGCAGTACGGCAGGCAAACATAGTCCATTGAATGATACGTTCGAAACATTGGTGCCCACGCATAAAAACTTGAGTTTCTGGCTCAACAGGCAGCTTCCGGCTATACATCGCAACCGGCGCAATTCCAACCACGATGCACAGTGGCCAGAGCTACCGTACTTGGGTGGCGGGCTGGCTGGATGGCAGCAGGGGCAAGTTTGTGCGTCCTTTTTGCACCTTCCACGACACCCCTCCCCCACCCAGTGCAAAATATAAGCTGCATACTACAAGGATTTTGCACCGACGCCGGGGCTACTCCCTGGCCCTTGTTGGGTCTCAGGTTTTAGACGATTCACGGTGGGTACGCATCTGTACCTAAGTACTCTTCCCGCCGTACATTAGCGGAGCACTGGTATCGTGCACTTCACCTGGATCATCTGCCGACAACGTCTTGTCTTTTGTCAACCTTTATAGCGGCACAATGGTCATGCTCAGCATGTTGGACGAACCAATGGACTGCCTCCTGAGATACGGTCTAGCTTCACTGCTAGAGGAGGCTCCTTCGCTCGCATGGCCTGGAAAGAGGAGCCTCTCGGGAAAATGCCGGGAGGCAGTGGGCAGACTGGTTGCCTTCGAATACTTCCAGAAAGCTTTGCAGCCTCTGGTCGAACATAGCAGGCATACCAAGCACACCGTTGACTGGTCATGACGCCGTCTTGTTTTAGGTCCGGACGGCGTTGTGTGTGGCGTCCAGCGGCGGGCCTCAGCCACCGCACCGGTACGTAGCCACGGTAGCGCGACAGTGGCCCGCAGCTCATTCCCTGCCTCCTAGCCAACAAGGAACAAAACGCACCTATCCGGCATCCGCCTTTCCCATCGACACGCGCGTGTGCATGCTGCTCCTCGAGTGTCATAGCATGCTGTGGATTTTGAGCCTCATGCTCCCTTACATCTCACATGCATGACATATATACAGGCAGCATATAGCGTCTCTCAGACAACCATGACAATGAAAATCGTGCAGACGACAGCTCTTAACCTGTCACCTATCCCTTGCAGAACAGCCCTCATCTCACATATCAAGGCTTCATCGTCGGACTCCAATGGCTTATACACATAGCAATTTGGATGATATGGATGGGACCCATGAGATCCAACAAAAGTCATGTCAATCTCGGGCTCAATTATGGCTTCCAGTCAGTATCTCCACAGATCTTCCGCTGGATTCACGGCTGGACAAGATTGCAGCAAGCTTCCCCTGGCTGCCGTCACCAGATGGTGGGGTCACGAAAGAGTTCACAGGAACGCAAAGTTGCAAATACGGTATGGTACATTAGACCCAGAGGCCGCGGCCAGTTTCAGAACGACTCATAGGATTTATTTTCAGTGGTCAATTGATGGCCACAGAAATTGCTCGGATGGAACTGTGGCATGCCCAGGTGGCTTACGATAGAGTTTCCTGAAGCAGGCTGGTTGCAATTCAGGGAACCGCATCTCCTATGGGGCGACGATCTCTAATATCGACACCATCAAGATCAATAGAGTTACCGCGTTCTTTGGCGAAACTGCAAGCCCACTTGCCCCCCTAACACCAACACGGAATCTGAATCGCCCGTCAATTTACCCCTCAGGATCGAGCCAGGAGTACCGGCATTGTCCACATCGTCCAGAACCGGGTTGGGTTATTTTGGCAATCTAATTGGCATCACACTATCACACCGAGTGCCAGCTTCGGCAAGATCCTTCTCGGAAGCAAGCAAGAGCATGCCCAGGGCCCTGCCATCTGCAGCTCTTCCGCCCTCACAGGGTGTAAGGGATCTCGGCCGCAGATCATTGTACTGTGTACGGATCTGGAGATGTGAAGCAGAAATCCGCACCTCCCCGGCACCGGAGCAGGGTTCCCATCAGGGCCACGGCTTCAAAGTTGTTGGGAGGATGAGGGCCTCTCGAACCGGGTGAAAACTTGGACCATCGCATTTCGTTCTGATGGGGCTTCATTTTTGCTTCTTCTGATTACACCCATTTCGAGCTCCTGCGCGGGTGCGGAATGCAACCTTTCTCGACATTGTACCGTGCCTCAGTACGGAATACCCCATCCCGACGGACTATCATCGAGACCCTGCAGCCATCTAAAATCTCATCGCGAGATTCAATGGACAGGGATGAGGGGGAAAAAGGTGGGCGGTCTTCAACGCCGCTTCAACACTTGCATGCAAATGCACAGCGGCTATGTACGTCTAAAACCTGGCCAATCACTGACCCTTGTGAATGCGTGGACTCCACGATGCCGTCCTGGGGACGTTTCAGCTGCTTCCCCTCTTGCCTTTTCCTGTTAATTAACTCTTTCGAGTTAGTCCCGCCTATTGTTGCGGCATCTACGTTCACGGCGCGGGTCCGGTCTTCTACGCCGGAAAATACCTGCCTGAGGCAACAACTGTGAGGGATATTCCACCGGGAGGCTGGCAGGGCTTCTCCTGCCAGACTGTGGCTCGCCAAATACGATTGTCAACCCCTGGCTGTTAGAGAGGCTTCGATATATTACGGGCAGAACTCAGTATCCTCCAGCGATCCAGTCGTCACTTGTTGACAACATTGTCCTTTGTCCACTGATAAATTCGAACACCACAACAACCGAAACATGTTTGTCTGTCCGGATACGAGATAAATTTCCGCGAGATGAGTCGTCAGTACACGGTACATCAACACAATTCTCCTGACGAGGGGCCTCGTCGCTTGAAGGACGGCAAGAGGGTGCCGAATTATCCTCCAAACTCCCTGGATAGACAGGAAACAAAAGTCAACTAGCGCCTTGCTACTCTGTTTAATCGATGTCGCCATACAGTACATAGTAGCAGTCGTCCTCGACTGGCTCGATGATTGTTATTGACAACTATACTGATGGCGAATCTCGTTTGGGTTTGGCTTGGATCGAAACCCTGAACCCGCGCCAGCCTCTTCAATATCACTGATTGTGGTCACGAGTAATCGGCCCAGACAGTCCAATCAACGAGAACCACGTCTTCAAGCCCACACCAACAACTTTCCCCACAGTAGTACGTTGGCGCCTACCGCACGGCTTCAATATTGGGGAACGGGTTTCATGAGGGGAACCTAGAGAGGTTGGAAAATACGTCCTCGGTAGGTACCTCGTTCAGAGGCGGCTGACAAGAAGTTCGACGGCAACTCAGACAATCCGACGGTGGCATCGAATGATGATTGTCTCAGAGTTGCCCATTGTTGCTTCCGTCCTCCTTTATCCTTCTTTCCTTTTTCCCAATCGTCAGCTAAAAATTGTCAACGCGTGTCACTCGCCCAGATGGGAGCGTGCCACGACCTGACAGACGTCCAGGCACAGCCTATGCAAATCATAGGGTTCGGAAGCCTGTGACCACTGGATGATTAGCTGAGGAAAAGGCTGCAGGACGCACCGTTTTTTCCGCCTTACATATGGGACCCGGGATGCTGCCATATTCTCACTGCATCGGCCGGGAGTGTGGCACTTTGAAAATGTGCAGCTAGAGAAAGGAGGGTGGCTTCGGTGCTGGCGTCACAGTGCACATTCAGAAGATGGTGGTGAGCCTGATGTCATCTTTTTGACGACATGCCTTCGCAAACCCTTCGTGGAGGATCTCGACAGAGACCCCTTGACCCTTGAGATTCGCGGGAAAGCACGACATTTTGGCATTGGCGCGCTGTCAATGGCTTGTCCGAAGTTTCAACGACGGGACGTCTTCCTTGTATCATGTACCTCCCAGCGCTGGCGGATGTAACTTTGGGCTCCCCCAGTCATGAACACCTCCCAGCAGCCAGCGACAGCACATGGTTCCAGGTGCAAGCTTCGGATCTTTCCCTTGCATAATGGACTGCCTCTGCGTCAGTGCCCCCCTACCAACATCTGCAGCGTTTAGGTACAGAAGCCGTTGATGCAGAGTTCAATGGGACGACAAAGCACGTTGCCATGCTGATGAGATCCCTGTGTACCTCGCACAATATAGGGCCAATCTTGCATTTGCAAAGCATGGATGAGTAACTGCGATACTACTATGGTACATGGAGACCGCATGTTTTGGTATTCGTGCAAAACTGACAATCAATCCCCTCATCCAGCTTCCAGACTGTGCGGTAGTACGGATGGTCTTCAGCAAAAAGCCTCCAGCCTCGTGTCTGCCTCACATGTGAAGCCTTCCGCCACTGTCGTTGATGAGGTCGCACTGATCTGTACTCGCACCCGCCCCTCCGTCAGTATCAACTGGGGTCCTTCTCTCGATCGATGCCGCACTGTGGTGTTTCTCGCGGCGTCTTTTAGTGAGGTGATATCCAGGGACCAAAGCAGCTTAGCGTGCATCCTCACCGCTACTCTTGAGCACGGCCGAGGGTGTCTCTATCTCATATTCACGCAGCCTCTGCCTTTTTTAGGACCAGCGAAAGAAAAAATCACCTGGAGTTTACCCCTTTCCGGCCAATGAGAATTAAGGAAAATGCACCTTTTCTCTCTTCTTTTCTTGCCAGCGTCTCCCCATGCGGCCCAAACCCTTGTCGTCACCCCAGTTTCTCTGCACTGTCGACCAAGAAGTAGGGGAGCTTTTCTCGCTCGGTCATCGCTGGGGACTTTTCAGAGTTCACGTGGAATCCAATGGCTGGTCCTCCTCGGAATTGCTGATCCCCGTGCGTGCGAGTTGCCTCCTCTTCCGGGCGGCCGGGGTCCAGGCTGGGTGGAGGTTGGAATCACGACCATGTTTCCCGAGATGGTGATGGGAACAACCGGTGTGCGTCGATTTAATCACGATCCTTGCCCACGGCCCAGGACGGCTCTCTTCTTGCTGGCATCGAGGCGCTTGGATGAGCCGAAGGACCCATCCGGCTTGGAGTCCTTTTGAATGGCACGATAATTACGGACATGGAGGTTTCCCAAATGAGATGCCCTCGTCGTCCTCCTCTATCATTGCCCTCCCTGTGACTCTACGGATCTGTACTCACCTGCCAGCCCGCCATTCCGCCCGACATGGCCCCCAGGCCAGGGTGCTGGCTACGTTGGGAAGGTCCCTCCTTGATGACAGGACCTCTGGTTTGAGACAGTTGACGAAAAGGCGATAAGGGTGGCCCCTTTGTGCAACGCTCAGGGCACGCCGACATATTGGATTTGCTTCTTCCTGCAACGGCCTACGTACGAAAAAAAAAAGACCAGCTTCGAGACCAGCCCCATTTGCGAAGGATCCTCGGCCGGTCGTCCATTGATGACGAACAAACTCCCGCAGTCGGCGGTTGAGGCCCTTGAACCTGCCAACCCACCCCCCGTCTCCCCTCCACCCCGGAATATGTACATACTCCCCCAGGCTCGGTACGGTGCGCTCACATGCTGCGTGTACACTAGACCTCATCATCTGCAGGGCCCAGACCACCCTGCCTTTCCCTCTCCTGTCATAATGCTGCGGCGACAGGCTGATCGCCAGAACCATACCAAAATTAACAGCCTCCGCACGCAAGCACAGGCGTCGGCATAGTCGCAGTGCAGCATGGTGGTGGTGGCAGCAGTAGTCTCCGTCATGTAATGTATGGGAGATCTGGCTTGCCTTTCCTGCCTCTTTCCCAATCCAAAACCCTCTAATAGGGGAGGGCAAAATACAAGGGCACATTACAGCTTGCTAGCCACCGACGGACCCTGCAATCCGGCCAGTGTCCGTTGTCACGAGTGATTGAGGAGTGCAACCCAAACCACTCGTCCTCTGCGTCTCTGAGCTGTTTGGCATCTGGGTCCCCTGCTGAGTTCCTGACTTGACAACTCATGCATGTTTCTGCTCTGCTCATGTACGTCCGATTCAAGACACCGATCTCACGGTGCATCGCATCGTGTTAGATGACAGGCATGAAAGAGAAGAAGAAGGGTGCTGGAATGACTGCGAGAGAAGACTTCTGCTGCAGTTGCAACAAGGCTTGCAGGTGGTGAACGGGAGGACCAAGAATGTGTCTTGCCTATTTGTGAACACGCAAGTACCCTTTCCCCGGCTGTGTGGTTTTGCCACAACCATGGCGCTCGGGGCCGTCTTTCTCGCCCAATTTTCCTACGTTTCCCCCCCGGATGGAGCATCCTTCCCCGTCCTATCTGTCTGTCTGTTCTCGCTGCCAACGAAGTCGTGCCTCAGTCGTGCAGGGAAAGGGTAAAAAATGGAGCGCATCTGGCTGCATACATACAAGCGCGGCCACCGGAATGCACAGGATGTTTGGCCGTATGCACCTTCTGCATCGTACAGCGGCGCTACTGTACTGGGCGGCAGCGAACTTGAGGTTGCTCCATATAATCGTTTCGCGCCCCTCCCACACTCCAAATCCCTCTGGGCAATGTTGCTTCCCATTTTACAGGGACGGAAAATGCGACACTAGACAACTCAGCAATGGGCGGCGTGGTGGTCCCATACCCTTTTCTGCTGCTGCTGCTGCTGCTGCTGCTGTTGTCCTTTGTTTGTTTTTTTATTGCCCGAGCCCAGCTCCAGGGGTATTTTGTGGGAAAGGGCTGCCAGGGAAGCTCAGCGAGGTGGTATCCGCGGCACGGCGTGCGTTGTCCTTCACACCACGTCGATGAATTTTTGGAAATAGCTGGATCTGGGGGTCCCCCTTTGGAGAGGAGGGGGGGGGGTCTCTTGATGGGCGGCCAACAACCCCTTTTCCCGCCCTTTATGATGATCATGCGAGAGGGGGACAAATGGGTGGTGGATGGGGTTGCCAGCCTGGAGTGGGCAAGTCAGTCATTGACCGCGGAACACCCCGTGGACATCCCGTGAACACCCCGTGTGAAGGGGGGTATTCCTCCGAAGATGGGCGAAGGTCCCATCTCACAAAGTGCTAGCGAAACGCGCGTCTCCGGCCGGCGGCCTGTCTCGTGCTTATGCTACTGCTGCACCGTCCGCGTTGTGCTTGCCCTACTGCGGGATGCAAGTATGATGCGCATACGGGAAGGGCAGGGCAGGCGGGTGAACGTATTCTTTGCTGTGATGTTGTGATAACACAACCGCTTTGTGCCTCGAGCCTACTGCTTCTGTTGGGATGCCAAAGCAGCAACAAAGCAAGCAGGCAGGTAAGGGTGCCAACAGCGGACTGCGTCCGGGAGCTGTATTCGCGACATGTTGCGCAGCATCAGCAGCAGCACTTTTTTGTGCTGCGATGCGAAGGCTATGCGATGCAACACGACCGGCCGGCACTGACCTGCTTCTCCCAGGTAGTGTGTAAGACCTCTAAAGGAGGGGGGGAGGGGCGCGGGGGAACGCCGCTCAACCTCACCTTGCCCCCTTCGAAAGGCGTCGAAGGATTCGGACCCGAACGATGCAGCTGTGACGGGGGTTCATGCAAAATAGTGCAGCGCTTCCATATGTTGCTTGAGCTGATCACCACCCCCTTATGCCGTGCGATGCAGGCTACGTGCCGCCTGAGGTGAGCACTGCTGCTGCTGTACGGCGTCGGTCAGATTTGGACTCGCAGACAGAGCATGTGGTCGTCGCATGCTGTAAGTAACCCAGCTAGGAGAGATAGCTTACTTAGAAGACGACTTAACGTTGCCTATCTGACGATCACATCATCTGTGAAATCCAGGTCCCAACTTTTGACCCCATGGTGCAGCATGTCTCTCCCTGGGTCACGGAGGGCGTTTGAGAGACTTGACTGCGGGGGCTACCAAGGCCGTACAACGTCCAGCTTGTGAGTTGTTGACTACCTTCGTACCATGGCCCTTGCAACCCAAATCTGCAACGAGACTGCCAGCGAGCGCTCGGATCCCTGAAGCTCATGGCATCTATAGACTGCATGCAGGAGAAGGGTGTCCGTGAGGGACAGTATGGGCCGAAAAAGGGTCACTTACCGTTGTTTCAGGGAAACTGGTGCGGCCCGTCGCCTTGTTGATGCCTCCCTTGCCTCTTGTAAGCCGAACACGATATCTGTTGCGTTGAATAGCACCCTCTGGCTTGGCAAACAACTCCGCAACAGCTTTCCAACTGCATGGAACTTCCCTCGGTTGAGATACCAAGTTGGAGCACAGGTTCACACCGGTCCATCTAGTACCGTTCGGCAGCTAATATTGACCCAAGAAAAGGGACCTTCCCATGCCTGAAATACTTGATGGTCCGGGAAGGATCAGTTTCACGCCAGAGTCATTGATTTGGTTCAGTCCGAGGGTTGACCAGTCAGGTTCTCTTTCACGGCAAAAACACTCCACGCTTGGGATAGTTGGCCATCCACCCCCATCCCCAGCCAGCTCCCGCGGAAGATACAATGGCATGTGACTGGCTTTGCTTCGGGAATCGCCACTGTGTATCACCGCTATGCTTTGTTGATAAGAGGGGCGACGAAAGGGAGCTTCATTACTGCTCCGCGAGCTACGCCACCGAAGCAAGTACTTTGAGGGCCAGGTCCTTCGGTTTTGCGTAAAACCTCCGCAATATGATGGGGTCTCCGGAGGTGCAGGCGCGGCGAAGCAGGGCGCTGCCTTGCCTATCCGTCTGCTGTGATGACGGGAAGAAAAAACGTGTGGGCTGGGATCCTAGAGGCGGCTGGAAGCTTTTCTCCTCATCACTTGTCAGATGATACAGCAGCCTTGGATACCACGGCAGCTTATTGTGCACGGTCTTGACAGCGCCTTCAGTCCTGGCTCTTCTGCTGGTTGTCCCGCACTGCATGATCCGCAAGGGCAGTGAGAGACCAGTCCTGGACGGACTAAGGGGTCGGCATGGAACCAAGGTCGTGAAACACTCGGCGAGAGAAGAGTCGCGATCTCAGCAAGTCCAGGGCCGCCTGTGGCATAGTCGAATGAGACCTGCTTTGCCGCCTTCCACCACAGCTGTTCGAGAACTGCCGTTGCGCTTCAGAGACAACGTGGGTGGTAGGACTGCATAGTAGATGAATGATTGACGGCGCAGGACGCTGGACGACTATACTTCTGAGTCGAGGAGTGAGAGCTAATTTGTTTGCAGATAGGCCTCCATTTCGATTATAGTCATCCCAGGTTTCCGGATCTTTCCCTGAGAAGGGAAAGTGTACCTTCTAAGACACCATCGTGCATATATTCTATTGTGTGACTTGGAGATCATCATAGCAAATTTAGAGATGATATCAATACTGTAGATGAGCCTGTAGGGCGCGTTTGGGAAGCGTGAGATTGTGGTCCACAGCGAAGGAGAATGCATTGACTTCCTTTCCAGAGCAAGTTGGTGTGCCGGATAGTGCAGGAGTTTTGAAGGTGAGGGAAGGCGTTTCTTTCCCTTTTGAAAGAACTTATGTACTTTGAGAGACGAGATATAAAGGCCAATTGTGGCATACAACTTATGTCCGATACATTGTACTGATGATGATCAGACAGCGACAGTGTAGTCAAGTGGTGAATGAGACGGGAGCCACGTGATCGACGCGCCAAGTTGGCGTCGCAAACGGGCGCCACTCTAAGACGCGGGAAGAACGTGTCGTCACTCACTAAGGCGACAAAGGCTGACGGACTCTTGATTTGATTGCCATTATACAGCAAAACTCCAGCAGAGGCTGCGACTGCGACTCTGGCGACAGCCAACAGGAAGGATAGAACCACAAGAGGACGTCCTATTAAGTAGCCCATGGAAAGTTATCACATCAACTGAAGTCTACTGTCTTCATCCTCACTTTAGATACAAGGCCATGATCGACCGGTTAGCCGGAGGAAACAAGCATTTTATTGCGGAACTTGCTCAGCTACGAAACTACCTGCTTGGTTCTCAAGACCACCACTAAGAGACCAAGATGCCAGCACCACCAAAACCACCAGTATTGAAGGCCGCCGAGCCCAAACATGGCAGGAGTTTTGATCCATGGAACAGCGTCGCCCTGGGCCACCAACGCGCCGAGACCAAAGGTCCCCAAGGCTGGCGCGAAAACCGCACCTGGAAGCTGCAGAATCAACTGGCAGGAGGCAACTCGGGCGGCGACCGTTTATCCGACGCAGTCGGCGCCGGGTCGGAGGACTACGATGAAGAGAATGGGGTGCTCATACCCAAGGAGGTGAGGACGCGAGCTGCGAATAGTGTGATGGATATGTTGAGGAAGCCAGGGACGATGAGCCGGGGCAGCAGTCGGCCGGGAAGCAGATCACCCGAAAAGAAGAAGGGAGGCGACAGCCCTGACAAAGACGTGGAGGATACTACGATGACAGCTGAGGAAGAGCCCACGACCTCAAGGGAGCAAAAAGACGAGGGCCGAGAAGCAGCAAAGGCAGGAAAGGCTGAGGGGGCCAGCAAGATATTCGACGGGCTAGTCATCTACATCAACGGAAGCACCCACCCACTCATCAGCGACCACAAGCTCAAACACGTCCTCGTCGAGAACGGTGCGCACATGTCGATACATCTCGGGAGGAGGCAAGTCACGCACGTCATCCTGGGGAAGCCTTCGGGACCGAACGGTGGTGCTGGGGGCGGGCTGGCGGGAGGCAAGCTGGAGAAGGAGATCCGCCGCACTGGGGGATGTGGTGTGAAGTACGTTGGTGTTGAATGGTGAGTGTCTCATCCTCCTTTCAAGACGATCACTCTCAGTCTTGTCATCAGGTCCCTCCTTGTGAGGGCAAGATCTTCTGGGACTGTGTTCCTCTAAGTGACGCCCCCCTGGGATGTCCTATTCGGAGATGGTGCTAACGGTGAAAAAACAGGGTCCTCGAGAGTATCAAAGCTGGCCGTCGCTTGCCCGAGACGAGGTTCGCCAATCTCAAAGTTGCTTCAAAGGCGCAGCCAAGTGTCTACGGCGCCTTTTCGAGAAGATCAACACCGCAACCGTAGATGAATCCCGAAAGCCATTGCGTAGGGATTCGGAATGGTAGTGTTCTGATAGAGTTTATGTTTGCTGTTGATCGGATCTTCAATGCACATTGTTTTGCATGGCGCTTGTGTATCGTCAAATGCAACTTCATAGACGTCCAGGGGACGTCGTAGCCCTTCGGGGAGGGCACAGCATGATGCATACTTTGGTATAGACGGGAATAGGGGTAGACGCATCACGCTTGCATACGGCTTGGATCACTTCGGCTGGGGTAAAGCACAAAGACATCAGCGGCGTCGCGGCAATGGGTTCTTGCATGGAATGGAAGGAGAGACGGGAGGATGGAATGTACGATAGCATGGATATCGTGAGGGCTGGGCTATTGCACCCATGGCATCACGGCTGGGCCATTGGTTGTCTGTCGTCTCGCCTTTGGCGAAGCTTTTGGTAGCATCTACCTGCCCCTGCCCTCCTATATTACCCCAGATACGCGAGGACTTATAACGTCCATTTTGGGGATATTGACACTTGACTTCTCGGTCTGACGAATATTCCTCAAGATCACCTCAGGGACCGCCGATAGTACTGACCGGTCGGTACAATGGGTCTGGACTTATCCTCTCAACTTATTCAACTCCTGTGTACACAGTATCTATGTACGGTCCTCGAAAAACCTGACTTAGGACATGTACTTGAGCACTGACCGTCCTCCTGTGACGACGATCCAAGCGGGATGAGTCTACCAAGTGCCAGCGCCGTCCGTCCATATTCCGACTCTCTAGCACAAGAGGTCGTACAGATTGATTAACGGGTCTCACCAGGGAAACTCGCCCAACCCACTGTTGCACTGTCCGTACGAGGTACCTTCGCGGCAAAATCAAACCAGGTAAACAGTGCCAGTTGTACCAGCCTCCCGGGTGTGTTCTGAATGCATAACGGTACGCACGCAAACGAAGTATTCCCCAGGTGTTCCATGCAGGAATCTATCTCTTGGAGCATCCAGCTCGCCATGAACCATATACCGTGTCACAAAATAGCGTCACAAAATAGCGCCACTTACTATTCTTTACTGATGTGAATGGCCGGTATGACCTGGCCGGGCGGCTGATGATAACAACAACAAGAACAATGATGATGATGATGATGATGTATATTGTTGTAGTGAAGCTCCTGTTGTCGTTGTTACTTTCGACCACTAACCAGTCCCACGGCGCACAAGGAAACCGAAAAAAGATAAGGCGACGGGTCCAGCGGATCTGTCTGTTTCGAGTACAGCACCTCTACGCCCAGCTTCCCTGTGCTGGGACGACGTCCTGCGTCTTTCCGTCGCACAAGGAAAGCACAGCTCGAAACCCGACGGTGTGTAACGTGGCGAAGAAGGAAAAGTTGGGTGGCTTCTACAGTCCCCCCCTGCCTGGGTTCACTCACTCACTCACTCACTCACTTCACCTCCCCTCACTGTCTTCCCTTGCCTGTTGTTGTTAGCAAGAACGCACGAGACCAGTGGTGTCAGAATAGGCAACACCTTATGTGACTTATGTGACTAGCCCCGCGGCCAAGATGGGTTGCTAGCCTTGCTTTGTGCTTTTGTGCTCTGTTTTGATCGAGTATGGCGGCAAGTAATCGGTGTCTGTGTTGCGTGCAAAGACACTGCCTTTCCGTTGCTTCGTGGCCCCCCAGAAGTCTCTACACTAGATCGTCTGGAACGGCTGCTATCGCACCAAAAGCAAATACGAGGGGGGCCCAGTCTAGACCATGAGGAGCTAGGCTCTTGTGTAGTCTGGCTCGAACCATTTGTGCCTGGACCTCACCATCCTCTTAGTTCTCGTCGTATGATTTTCGTCCGATGATGCTCGAGACCAAAAGGCGGGAGGGGGGCCCGGGGCTTCTGGCGTGGTCTGTCTACTTACCCATGATCTGATGTTATTGTTTGCTTGCCCGAGCAGCTGCCGAGTAGCACCTGGGCGGGCCTATAGAAGCCAGTGGCCATTGTCTCAAGCATCTCGTAACAGTCATCGACATGTGACTTGAAACAACTGCACTCCTCTCCATGAAGAGGACGTGGTAGACAATAATAAGCAAGACAATACTTGGCAGGTGTACTTGCATTCTGCGAGATTCGGCATGCTGTGTCCTATCCAGTCAAGATCCAGCCTCTGTCATCCACCGACAGCCAGCCAACCGGTTGTTATGGGCTTGTTCAGCCTTAGTTCGCTTCGCAGCATCTTCCCAGATCCCAAGTACTGGGAAGTCCTCTAGCAGTGGTGTCGGTTGACCTGAATAGAAGTTGGAAGCGCGAGGTGTGCTGGCTGCTGCCCGTCACACATTCACGAATTACCCTGTATAGAATCGTAGACCATGATCGAGGAGGCGAAGACTGTGTTTGAGCTTCCATCACACAGTCGACTGGCGGCCTTAACTCCTTCCTGGCAGGGACATTGAGAATCTGGTACAGTGGATCAGAAATAACGGCCTCGATCTGATCTGAAGCGCATAGACCGCAACTAGAAACTCAATTTCGCCCGAGAAGCTTCCTAGAACTATGCGATGAGTGGAACATAGATAAATAAATAAAAACCCTAGGGTGACGCATATACCAAGGAACGCCATAACTCCTTGCCATCCATCTTCACGCGGAGCCAGCTTCAGGACTTCAGTGATCCTTCAGCCACTTCAGCATCTGCTCGAACGCAGTGCCCTGTGCGTCTTTGATGCCAACATCGTCGTAGTCACCGACAACCGCAAAACCTTCGCGAACATATTAGAACATATGGCTAGAGTAAGATCAGGGGAAGAGGGAGAAGACTTACCATGTGGTACTCCTGGGTATACCTGAACCTCATGCTCAACATTCGACTTCGACAAGTAGTCCTCGCCTGCCGTCCTCACATCATCCGGGAATAGAGGATCATTTTCCACACAAACCAAACTGACAGGGGCCTTGATGCCATCGAAGTCGTCCCTCGCAACCAATGTTGCATGTGCCAGGGCCCCAGCCTTGATGTATGGACCAGCCTTCTGAGCGCCCGACTCCTCGTCGGCCGGCTTCTGCGCAGCCCCCCACAGCGCACCACCAGCTTCCAACTTTTTCTCAGAGGCCAGGTGCAAGATGTATTTCCCTCCGAAACAGTATCCCACGGCATAGATACCGCCGCCGGTGGAGACAGCGTCGGCAAACTCGTCATTCGCCCCCTCGAGGACCTTGTGTAGGATGGGCATGACCTTCTCATCCGTATGCCTCGCGAGCCACATGTCGATCATGAAGCTCTTTACGCCCTCCACTGCTTTGGTCTTGAACATGTCGAGGAAGGAACTGCCGCCTTCGCTGGGCTGTTCTTCGACAGCGGTTGAGTTGGGAGCCGCGTCGCCCTCGAACAGATCGGGCATTACGACGAGGAAGCCTTCCTGGGCGAATTTGTCTGCCTGGATCTGGTTGTTGATGGATTTGAGACCGGTGCCGCCCGTCAGGAGAAGGAGGAGCCGCGCTGGGGCGTGAGGGTATTCGGATGGTTTGGAGACATAAACATCTATGTCGTTGAGCTTCCTGAGCTCTCCTGTTGGTCCTTGGCCGCTTGCTTGATGTGTGGCATGTTAGTATAGCTCCCAGGCTGAACTGCTGGACAACGGGAGGCGATAGACGACATACGGACAGGTCTGTCAGTTATGCAATGCTCTCCCATCTTTGGGCTCGCCTCCGTATCCTCGCCACTGGAGCTAGCGCTGGCAGTGGTCGGGGGTTCTGTAGGAGCATCTTCCTGAGCATCGCTCTCGGGAGCTTTTGTGGCTATCTCAGGATCGGTAGTCGTCATGGTCGCTGGATTGGCTTCAGTGAACTGTGGGAGTCAGAGTTGCGAGTTTGCCTTCAAATTGTCAAGGTTGGATGAACAAATCAGAGGTATTCACTATGTTAGAAGGGGTAACTGGATAGATATGAGACTCAAAGGAAGGGAATTGAAAGTGAGACACAGACAATGTTTCCCCCCCTTATTTGTTGCGCAGGGTCGCGACCCCTCGTCAGTCTCACTGGCTGCCATGTGACGTATGTACATAACCCACGGCAGGGGAGACGGACCCCTGTCAATACGATTACTCATCAACGCTTTTCCACCCGTTGCCTTGTCAATTTACGCGGGGTTTACGCGGGGCACTTTGTAAACGCGTCCAGCATCCCAACGCGTCTTTGATGACTCGGGAATTTCACATATTCATTCTACATCCTCGGAACTTGTGACTTTGCCCGCCTATCTCTCCACAACTTACCTTCACTAACTTCTGGAGACTGTTCCCTTTTTATTGTCTCTTCTCATCCAAACGACAAGATGGGTGACGCTGCTAACCATATCACAAGAGGCGCTCTGAAGTGAGTTCCCTCTGGCCCTCGACATGCTTGTTCCACCTGGACTAACGTGACGACTTCAGCGCCATCTTCAACGAGCCAGATAGAGCGGCGGCTCAGTTCCCAGTTCCTGTTCTGCAGTGCCTACAGATCAAACCACTGGCAGCACAACAACCAGGAGGTGGTGAGAGGTACCGTATAGTACTTAGCGACATAGAGAACTATGTCCAGTGCATGCTCGCCACCCAGGCGAACCACGTTGTCCACGATGGCAAGTTGGTGAAGAACTGCATTCTGCGCATCAAGTCTTTCCAGTCCAACTCGGTCAAGGGAAAGAAGTATGTTTCTCTCTTCCTCTCCAACACATGTGTGAACTTGCGCTGATTGTCGCATAGCATTCTCATCGTCCTCGACGTCGACGTTATCGAGTCCCTCGGCACACCAGAGAAACTGGGCGAACCTGTCCCCTTCGAAGCCAAATCTGCCGACGCAACAGCGAATACCACCATAGGAGGCTCAGGATTCTACGGCAACGCCAAGCAAGAGGAGCCAAAGCCCGCCGTGAAGAAGGAGAACATTCCATCAAGAATAGGCGGCAGCTCACAGCTCGGCAACAATGTCATCTACCCCATCGAGGCCCTGTCGCCATACGCCCACAAGTGGACCATCAAGGCCCGAGTGAGCTCCAAATCAGACATCAAGACATGGCACAAGGCGAGCGGAGAGGGCAAGCTCTTCAGCGTTAACCTGCTGGATGAGAGTGGCGAGATCAAGGCGACCGGCTTCAACGAACAGTGCGATCAGTACTATGATCTCTTGCAAGAGGGTCAGGTCTACTATATCTCCAACCCCTGCCGCGTAAACCTCGCCAAGAAGCAGTTCTCCAACCTACCAAACGACTACGAGCTCACCTTCGAGCGCGACACCGTCATTGAGAAGGCAGAGGATCAGAGCAACGTGCCACAAGTCCGCTTCAACTTCTGCGAAATCGGAAAGCTGCAAGAGGTCGAGAAGGACACCACGGTGGACGTCGTCGGTATCCTGAAGGACGTTGCCGAGGTCTCCCAGATCGTCTCCAAGACCACACAGAAGCCCTACGATAAGCGAGAGCTCACCCTGGTCGACGACACCGGCTTCTCCGTGCGCGTGACCATCTGGGGCAAGACGGCCACTAACTTTGACGCCTCCCCCGAGTCTGTCGTCGCGTTCAAGGGCGTGCGCGTGGGTGACTTTGGCGGTCGATCGCTGTCCCTTCTTTCGTCGGGCACCATGGCCGTTGACCCTGACATCCCTGAGGCGCACCGCCTGAAGGGCTGGTACGACGCTTCGGGCCGTGAGAACAACTTCGCCACGCACAGCGGCATGGCCACCATGGGCGGCGCGACAGGCCGGAAGGACGACACCAAGAACATCTTCCAGGTGAAGGAGAGCAACCTCGGCATGGACGACGTGGCCTACTTCACGCTGAAGGCCACCATCGTGTACATCAAGCAGGACAACTTCTGCTACCCGGCCTGCAAGAGCGAGGGCTGTAACAAGAAGGTCGTTCAGGAGGACGGCGGCTGGAGGTGCGAGAAGTGCAGCATCACCCACGACGTGCCCGAGTACCGGTACATCATGAGCGTCAACGTGAACGACCACACGGGCCAGCTGTGGCTCAGCTGTTTCGACGACGTGGGCAGGATCGTCATGGGCGGCCGGAGCGCGGACGAGCTGATGGAGATGAGAGAGAACGACGAGGCGCGGCTGGCGCAGGTGTTCGACGAGGCCAACTGTGCAAAGTTGAGCTTCAGGTGTAGGGCGAAGATGGACACATTTGGTGATACCCAGCGGTGAGTACCCTTTCTCCCTCGTGTGTGCTTCCGCCTGCAACGAGCCTTGACTGACAGTATGTGAAACAGAATCCGGTATCAGGTCATGAGCGCAGCGCCGATCAACTACGTCGCCGAGGCCAACAAGCTGGCCGAGCTGATCAAGGCTTATGAGATATAAGCGTGGAGGGATTGCTATTCTGACGATGGACGAGGAAAGGGGTAAAAGGACCGCGACATTGTTTTGCTGGCGGAATCGTGTACTTGAGGGAGGATGTCTCGATGGCTTATATTGATTGTATGGAAAAGTAAGGCAAACCTAATGATGGTCTGTAAATCACGTCGCTGAACGAGGACACTCGGTAGCAGGAATGGAAATATGAAATGAACCAGGTGCGGCGACAGTCCAAACATTGCGTACATCGATCGAATGGGAGGAAGAACCTTGGAACCCCAGGAGACATGAGGTTGGCCGAAGTCTCGGGCCAGGAGACTTTCGCCTGATTTGACGATTGGCATTTACGTTCACACGACATACATACAAGTTCCTAAATGGTCAAGGTCAATGACTTTTTTATTTCCTTCCGTGCTGTCCAATCTATCTGGACAGGCCCGCACGGAGGAGAGTGGGAAGGAGGTATCTAAACTCTACCTGAGGAGCCGGCCCGCCCGGCGCAATCAATTCCATCATGATGCAAGAGGCAAAAAGCTCTTGACACACCTCCTGTGCTTCCTCTCAACGCCAAGCTATTCGTATCATTACAGCAAAACAACAAAACGACAATTTTTCTTTTCAAGATGCCCCAAGGTGGCAGTAAGGACCACTGATCGGTCCTACACTGGAAGATATCGGTCAACCATCCGCACCCTCAGCCTTGTCGGGACTTCGCCTCTCCGAGTATTCGGGCCAAAGATGTGTGGTGATAAGAAGACTCGTGCTTCATCTTCGGCAACCACCCCATTCCCTTCACTTTAGTCGGGTGAGACGAGAATTAAAGTTTAGGCTTGTGAGAGGACGTCCGGGCGACCCCTTTCGTCACGGTCTACTTCCCCACCGCCTGCCTCGAGCTCGTAGAGACGGCAAAACGCCATCGTTCGATGCGTATCCCCATTCCCGGCCTGGCGCATCGCCACGACCTTCAACAAGGTCTTGGACTACCACTGCTGAACTCCACCCTATATGCCACCAGATGCAGCCAAGCCAGTCATCAGGTCCTCGTCCTCGACCGTAGCCTCGAAGGTCACAGGGTTCTGACCCCCGTTCTCCTTCTCCCGCTTCTGCTCCCGGATGTGGTGCTTCACATAGTACGAGTTGGTGGTCAGGCGGGCGTTGGTCGCCTTGTAGATAGCCTCGAGCTTCTTCATCTTGGCGAAGACGGATGCGATCTCGACTTGGTACTCGGCCTCGGAGAGGTCGTCCGCCTCGGACAGGAACTTCAGGTAGGCCGGCTTGTCTGCGGGCTTCTCGATGACACCCTTGAGCATGCCGGACTGGATCATGCCCTGGATCAGCGTCTCCACGTCGTCGTCACTGGGCAACATGGCGCCCGTCTCAGCGCTGCATGTTTGTCCACGAATGTCCGAGAGCGACACTTTGGAATGGATATTCCTCAGATCTATGATCTGCCACTTCTGGTGCGCCGCCAGGACCTCCTGGATCAAGCCGGTGTTCCGATCGTTGGCCCATATCTGCGCGTTGCTCTCCACCTCCTGCTTGAGAGCAACGGCTGCCATGGGGTCGAAGTGCGTCGCAACTGCCAGATAAGGCTTGGCCATTGCCTCGTAAGTTTTGCGTGCGTTGGACCCCACGGTGGTGGGCATCGCCGGCGTGCGGCCGTTAACCAGCAGGCTGACGAGCACCCACTTGCTGTACGCCTCCGTCATGATCTTGCTGACGCCGCCGTCGCGTGTGGGATGTGTGATGACTCGTTCGAAAGCCGCACGCGCCTTTTCCCACTGGCGTTTCGAACAGTACATCAAGCCACAGGTGAGGTCGTACTGCAAGACTTGGTCGACCGTCAGGGCGTTGGTCAGGCCCGTCTCGGTCATGATGTATGCAGGTGGTGGTAGGCTCATGTCGCAGAGGGGCTTCTGGGGTACTGCGCTCGTGTTCCGGGTACCAATGCCCGGGTCTTTCGCCATGCCGGGGAAGTAAACTATTTGCTTGTCGGTAACTTGGAAAGCTGGCTCGACAACATTGGCTTCGTAGGCGAGGGCCACAAGGGACAAGTGGTGGGAGGTAAGCATCGCGCCGGTGGGATCGACCCTCAGGATCGCTTTCGCGAGGAGCTCGACTGCTACATCGTGCTGGAGTGTTTGTTAGAGAGGAAAGCTAGTATGCGACAGAAGGTGCCTTACTGGGAGAATAGTGCCGGATGCCACCTTGTCCAGCAAGCTTGAGAACTGAGATCCCACATATCGAATTTGTCGGGTGTCGAAAGTCGAGAGGATGTTGACGAGAGATTCTAGTTTCTCCTGAAGCGGGAATGCCTGGCTTTCGGCTATGGTGTTGAAGACGGCGAGGTAGGAGATGGTGTTGATGGCTGGATCCAGTAACTAGAGGGGGCAAACGTCAGTTTGAAGCAGGGCAAAACGATATAGCGTGTTTCCGCACCTGTAGAATGCTGACGCCTTGCTGTGCAATAGTGGCAGCATCCATACGGAAGAGCTGGTCTATTTGTTGCAGATGGGCGTTGACAGCGTTGTCGTAGTCGGCATCTGTGAGGAGGTCTTCCTGAGGAGGGAACCCCAGAAGAATAGAGGCGGCGCTGTCCATGATTGGGGGGTAGTATTGGCAGGAGGAATGGCTGTGTCGGGTTGAGTGGCGACGAGAAATGGCCGTGACAACTTGGGTGGTTGAATGAAAGGTGATGATCTGACGAAGTTGCCTGCCTGATGCTCAGTGGGGTTGAAGGAGAGATAGAAGGAATCGAAGAGTAGGAGCTAGTTCTCAGCTAGCATGATATTAATCCCAAGAGCATATAAAGTCTTTCTGCAACGCCAAAATGGGAAACAGGTTGTTGTACTGTATGGAAGTGTGAAGCTTGTCAGTAGGAAGGCCAGCCCAAAGTGAATGAACATTGAAGCTCCCCGCGGCACTGACTACTCAGTACTGACTGGGGTGACGCGCAGGTGGGTTTCTGTGGGGGAAGGCTCCAAAGGCCCATCCCGCCTGCCCGCCAATTGCTAGTGGCGGCCCAGGCTTCATTTGACAGGGCTCCAACGCTAGACTTCAGCCGAGGTTCATCCGAAAGACCCTAACCCTCGTGACGCGAAGTTCACTCAGAGGCCAATATCGCGATTTTCCAGCTCAAGTCCAGCACTTCTTCAAAGATATCTTGAACCAACACTTCCTCAACAGTCTCTGAATAGGCTTCAGATTGACTTCACACGGAAGACGGGCTGCGAATTAGTGTAAGAAGCCCAGAATTTGAGAGCAGGGTTTTGCTCAACTCATGTATATCTTCGACTGACAGCAGTGTAGAATCAGTCCATAATCCAGGAATTGTTGTAACTATACAATATATTCAAAGATGCCTCTTCCTGACAAGTACGAGCTGCCAGCAGGAGCGGACTTCCATGTCCACCTCCGCGATGGCCCCATGTCTGCTGCAGTTGTGCCCACCATCCGACAGGGCGGCGTCAAGTAGGTCTTGTCGCCTCCCCCCCCCTATTCCCTCCCAGTCATAATAAGGGGGACACTCTCTTACATTCATGGCTTGGGGTTGAACAGCGTGGCATACGTGATGCCCAACCTGGTCCCTCCCGTCACCACCGTCTCCCAGGCCCTGGAATACAAGCAACGCCTCCAGGCCCTGGATTCCACCGTCAACTACCTCATGACTCTGTACCTCCATCCCTCCATCACGCCGGAAGTGGTCCGCGAGGCAAAGAAGGCTGGCATTGCAGGCATCAAGAGCTATCCCGCGGGTTTGACGACCAACTCCGAGTCCGGTGTGACGGATTATGCGCAGTTCTTCCCGGTCTTTGCTGCCATGGAGGAGGTTGGCCTGGTACTTGTAAGTGTCTTTGATGCTGCCACACAACCAAACCCCCAAGGCTGAGCCACCACGGCGGTTACTAACACGTGCCCTAGAACATTCACGGAGAATGTGCCAGTGACAACAAGAAGAACATCACCATTATGAACGCCGAGTCGAGCTTCCTGCCGACGCTAAAGGAGATCCACACCAAGTTCCCTAAGCTGAAGATTGTGTTGGAGCACTGTACGACTGCGGATGCCGTGAAGGCTGTTGAGGCCTGCGGTGACACCGTGGTTGGCACCATTACGGCTCATCATCTGTAAGTCGTATCAAGGCACCATCTGTCTTGTTGAGTGACTTGGAGTACTAACGGCAAATTTACTCACAGGTTTTTGATCGTTGATGACTGGGCAGGTGATGTTGTAAGTCCCCTCACCAATTCTGTCTCCCACCCCTGTCCCGAGTAGACCGCGTCACCACATCACACATGTGCAATCCAAGGCCCCTTATCACTGACATCTGGTGACCATTAGTTCCATTACTGCAAGCCTGTAGCCAAGGTACGTCGTCCTCGCCGTCCTCTTCGATCTCGGAGAAG